>WEIU01015939.1:110720-249186 GCA_013389925.1 Aegithalos caudatus
ACCTGCACAATAAAAAAGTTCTTCCTCATATTCAGGAGAAACTTCCTGTGCATAATTTTCTGACCGTTGCCTCGTGTCCCATTGCTTGACACCACTGAGAAAAGCCTGGAATCATGCTCTTGGCCCCCCATTTATTTATATATATATATAAATGTTTCAGACATTTATATATATATTAATGAGTTCTCCTCTCAGTCTCTTCTTGAGGCTGAACAGGTCCAGCTCCCTCAGCCTTTTCTCCTAAGAGAGATGCTCTTGTCCCTTCACCATCGTTGTAGCCCTTCGTTGGACCCGCTCCAGGAGCTCCGTGTCTCCCTTCTACTGAGGAGCCGCCGGCGGGGCGAGCTCCGGGACAAGCCTGTGGAGGGGCAGCCCTGGAATGTAAACGTGCACTTGTATCCCGGGGCTCTCGTCTGGAATCTGCCTCCCAGGAGAGGGCAGGATTTCATGGTGAGAGGTTTGTCTCCTCTTGATCCATCTAGTGGTCAGTTACAGAGGAAACCGCAGTGTTCGCTTTTGCTTTTGCCTTCGGTAGATGCGTAGGCTAAGGCATTATGAAATAGCAGCCTGTCCTGACATAGAATTGGGGCCAATTTCGGTGGGAGGGGGGAGATAAGAAAAAGAGAGGGGGAAAAAAAAACAACCCTCATTAGCCATCTGCACTGCAAAATAAGGCATTGTAATATCGGCAGTGTTAATATTACTTAGGTTAATGGAAGTGCTAAGAAAAGCCTGGGAGTTATTTGGATCTATTAACTCAGAATTTCAAATGCCCTTTTCTCAAAGCATTACCATTAAAAATTACTGCATGTTAGTCACAGCTTTGTAAAAATGAAGAAAAGTAATCACATGTTAATATGTTAATCATACCAACCACGAATGAGTTTTGTTACTGAAATAGCTTTGCTGTCTTCATACTTGGGAAGAACTGGAAAAATTGGTGAGCCCACAGGAATTTGTGATACCAAATTGCTTAGTAAAACCAAGAGCAGCTTGTGAAGAACTAGAAGGAAACTAAGAAAGTGACTGTACTAGATTTGCAAGTAAAATTTGTTCCATTGCAAATTAAATTTAGTGTTCAAAATTGCAAGTTAGTGCATAAGGGAAATTTTATTCCTCAGAAAACAGCTGGTATGTTCTAAAGCAAGGTTGGCTACTTTGGAAACACACCTGGCAGAAGTTCTCCCTGAGCTGCCAGCAATGCTGGAGAAGTACACTGAAAACTAAAGAAATAAATGGCATTAAAATACATGCAAAATTAGATTAGAAGTATTACTAAGTTTACTATAATATCCATTTTGTGAAGCATGGGGAAAGCCCTTGCCCCAAATGCATGTTCAGATTTGGACCACCCTGGAGTTACCCCCGAGCAATGCAGTTCCAGGTGGCTGTCCCATGGCACTGCACACGTGTAGGTTGTGCCCAGGGAGGCTCAAGGGTGGCCCCAGGTTTGGAGCAGAGCTGTCTGTGTGTCCCCGAGCTGGTCGGGCTGCAGGGCTCCGGGGGTTTCAGCTCAGCTGCAGCAACAGCAGAGGTAACGCCTAGGCTGCGGCAAGTCTGCCAGGACAGAATGACTCTTCAGAAATGTTTTCACCAAAGTTGAGCTAAGAGAGTTTATTCATCCCACACTTCGTGCTGTGAAGCTTTGAGCCTGGTGCCTGGAAATAGAAACACTTGCCACGGCAGGAAGGGAGGGGTGCAGGGTCCCTCCCTATGCAGGGACTGGGGAGGAGGGAGTCCTCTGCGAGGTACTCCACAGCATTTTAATTAGACCCCAATTAGCTTTTCTTCCCTGGGCTGCAAAGGCTTGAAAATCCAGTCAGACAAATCAGATTTCTAAAAATGGATGAAAATACTTAGGGAAAGGACTTTGTGTGCTAGGAGACTAAAAGATGACCTTGTTTATCAAAGGGATGGAAGGTGGAGGAGCAACACAACTGATGAGTTCAAAATGAGAACTCATAGATACGGTAAAAATCTTACTTTGTGTTTTTCAGTAAATGGCAGGCAAATGATAGCCAAAGACGATTCATTTAAAATCATTTTAAAATGGACATTTGTTTCTATGGTGCTAAGAGATATGACACCTAGTGTCATTAGATAATTTTGAGGCCAAGAGAAAAAGATCTTTTATGTGGGTAATGGGAAGAGTAACATTTGCACTTTTTCCTACCTTAATATACTTTCCTTCCATAGTATTTTGCTTACTGGATATTTTTTTACTATAATTTTCTTTTCCATAATTGGGTCTTATGAACTCACCTTCTCACAGATGAGGGCTAGGAAGAAAATTCCCACGAGGAATTTGTTCCATAATTGTCAAGAGACTGTTGGATTTTCTTCTGTGGTATCTTGCTCTGAGCACTATCAGAGATAAAGCACCAGAAGGTATCCAGACCCCTATGGTAGCTTTTATGTAAAGTTACGTATTTCCATTATTTTTTCCTTTTTTCACAATTAGCTATAGCTGATATGGGTATTTGTGACTCTGGCCTCAGTGCAGTTCACTTTGTGTCTGTCCCTGGCTGGACTGCTGCTCATAATCTTATAATGTGCTTAAAGACTAATTTGGAATGTCACTTGTAGCTTTTTATTTTTCTGTGTTGCACCTGCAGTTTATGTAGCTCATGCTTGTAAAAGACTTTCACGGTCCCTTCAGGTTTCTAAGAGCAGCACAAAGTTTAGAGTTAAAAATCCTTTGAGGCTTTAGGGTCTGATTAGCATTGTGGTAATTTCTGTCTCTATGTCAGCTTTCACCCAGAAGCTGACATGCTTTGAATGCTTGAGCTGATAGTTTCTAGATTCCAGGATCTGGTGGCTTCTTGGAGGTTGCATTAGTAGAAGGTACTTGTATCCTGCTCTGAAGAGAATTTAATGAACTTTACAATCATCTGAAGCTGTATTTGTGGTGTTTTGATGAGGATTTTTGGTTGAAGTAAAACAAGAAAAAATGTAGCTTGTTTTGGAGCCTGATAATGTAATTTTGTGTTTGATACAAAACATACACTTTTATCCTTTCTATATACCCAGAAATGTAACTAGTCATATTTATAGCAGTGTTGATTTGACACAGCCTGGTTTTTTGGTAGTGGGGGAGGGCCACTGAAGCGGCCTCTGTGAGAAGCTGCTAGAAGCTTCCACCATGCCTGACAGAGCCAATCTCCAATGGCTCTGAAGATGGATATGCTGCTGGTCCAATTAGAGAGATTGGCAACACCTCTGTGATGACATAATTAAGAAGAAAATCAAAACAGTTTTTTTCCCAGGGGTGGTGAAGTCTGCCGCTGGGGCCATCTCCAGCCAGCCGTGTGCGGACAGAAGGGCAGGGGTGGCGGTGGCTTCTCCCTCCCAGCGCCGCACACGAAGGGAGGCGAGGAAATGGCACCAGAGCTGTGGCAGCCACCACTGCCTGCTCGGTGGTGGCAGGGCCACCTGGCCGGCGGTGAAAACGGTGAGTGACTCTCCAGCACGAAACCTCTCAGTGCTGTGGGATCCTGCAGGAATCTTTCAATTGGTGGAACTTGTTGGCAATGGTACCTACAGGCAGCAGTTTTCCTTCTGGTCACAGAAGACGAGGAAGTGAGGACATGTGAGGGAAAAAACATGGCGGCTCCCAGGTCAGTGGGAAAAGAAGGGGAGGAGGTGCTCCAAGTGCTGGAGCCGAGATTCCTCTGCAGGCCATGGTGAGGACCACGGTAAAGCAGGCTGTCTCCCTGCATCACAGGAGCTCCGTGGGGGATGCAGAAATCCACTTGCAGCCCGTGAGAAAAGCACTCACATTGTAGCAGGTGGATGCCATACAAAGTTGTGATTCAGTGGGAGATTTGAATGGAGAGAGAGAGGGCCCCTGCTTCCAGAGATAGAGGGCCCTGGCTTCCACACTAGAACAGCCTATCCTTAGAGGACTGCACCCCATGGACAAGTGACCCACACCACAGGAGTTTCGAAAGGACAGTTTGTCCATGGGAGGGACTCGTTGCAACCGTTCTGGCGAGACTGCTGCTGGTGAGATTGGAGCCACGCTGGAGGAGTTCACGGAGAACTGTCTCCCACAGGAGGGACCCCATGGCATAGCAGAGGAAAGACTCCTCTCCCAGAGTGAACAGTGACAAACTGACCAAAACCCCCAGGCCCTGTCTCCCTGTGCTGTCAGTGGGAAGGAAGGAGGAGTGGGGGAGAAAAAAGGTGTTCTAAAGATTTATTTTACTTCTCATTATCCTCCTCTGACTCTGTTAATAATGAATTTACTTTATACCTTTAAATTTGAACCTGTCTTGCCCTTCGAGTGTTTTCTCCCAGTCCTTACCTCAATTCATAAGCCCTTGATCAATTTTTTTCCCTCTATGCCCAACTGTAGCAGAAGAGGGGTAAGGAACAGCTTTTGTGGGTGCCTGGCATTTGGCCAGTGTCAAACCATGACAATAACCAATCAAGAGAAAACAATCAATAAAGTGTGCTCAGCTCCTTAAAAGATGAAAACAGGAGAATTTTAAGGAATACAAAAATATCATGCACATTTAGCACAACAGTTGGATCACGGACCATTTGGGAAAAATGGTGCATTTCATTGACAACTGAGAGCCATTATAGCTGAATTAAAGCACAGTTTGCCTAGACCAAAACAAAGATTTCAGTAAAAACAGACTGGTGCTGAGTCATACAGCATCCCCAGCAATTGCAGCAATGATTTGAAAGAAAAAGTAAACTCTTACATTATAATTTTTGAAAATAGATTTCATCAAGTAAGCAAAATACCTAGGAATGAGTAATTGGGATAAATGAGGGTAGAGTTTTATAAAACTGGTATATACTAAGGTACTAGAAAGGACATGCATGTGCTTACGTTTCTGGTTGTTTCTGTTTTCTGGTTGTTTGTGTTTGTAGATTTTCTAGAATACAGAGGGTGTTGAGAAAAACACTTAGAAATATAGAAACTAGAAACCAGCATTGCTAATTTTCTGTATTTAATATACAATACTTACTGCATTTGTATGCATTTTACATTTTTAGATAAAAGAAAAATATAGCTAGAAGGGTGAAGCAGTTTTAAATACAAAACTAATCTTTTGCCTTTTACTTTTCAATAATTTGGGAACTAAAGAGAACTAGACACCGTGAAAATTTTTATTATATTGGTTTTCATACTGAACCCTCAGCACCCAACAATAAATACACAACTTTGCTTTTCTTGCACTGCCAGCAGCAAAACGTTCAGTTCCAAAGGACTGTAATTCTGATATAATACATTATTGATAACTTTCTGTGTGCCTTAATTTAATTCTGCTGTATTGACACATTAGTTTTGCAGTCAACCATCTTTACAAACTTGTAAAAGCTAAAGAATATGTTAATACGGTAAGGTGCATGCTCCGATGAACTTCAATGCAGTCAACGTAAAGTAGCCCCAGCTGAGGGTGTTCTTAAAGCAGAAAGCCCCATAGGGTGAAATTTGGGACACAGAGCAGGCATGCAGTTAGATCAAAGGGCTTTGTCTGAAAGCTTGCAAAGGGAGCTCTAGAGTTTCCAAAGTGTCTGTGTTACTTCCCAGCCATTCTGTACAGCAGAAACTTACTTTTTCCCAATGTGTATATGGTAATCAGCAGCTGTGCAAGAAGAGGAGAGAGTCTGCAAGATTTCCTGTACAGCAATGGTGCAAGACTTCTGTATACCACAGTTCACATGCTGTAGCCCCTTGATGTCATATTGATGACTAAAAGGTAAACCAGTATATTTGAGTAACAGTTCAAAAAATCACTGTTACATTTTTCTGTACCTCTGCAGGTGATACTGTATTTCACACATAGGTCATTTTCATGTTGAATGCAAAGAATGTAAAGAACACTGACTAGTAACTATTAAGCACACAAAATAAAAAAACAAAATGATGCACCTTTAAAAGAAACAGTAACACACGCACCTTTTCATGTCTGTACCCTGATTAAAAGAACATCATGAATTTCAAGTATGAAATGATACAGTGAAATCATGTCCTGTGAATAGGTATCAATGGTAGTCTAGGTAGCACAGTTTGCACTGTAGGTAACTTTCCATCTTGCAAAACAGAATCCTACTGCATATGTAGGTAAAGTGACTTGAAATGCTAAAACCCGACATGCCAACTGTTGCACTGGTATAGACTGATACAATGCTGTAGAAGTCAACAGGACTATGCTGATTTTCACCAGCTGAATATATGCCCTAAGGTGAATGAAGAAACACTGCAAACTGCTTTGCATGCTTTCCTTGAATTATCAAATCCTAGACAACTCCAGAGCAAATGATATTTTATGACAAAACACGTGAAAAGAGAGAGAAAAAAATTATCCATACAGCATAGAGGCTGTTATAATTTTTTTTTTTTTTTTTTGGTAAAATTATACTGAGAAATGAATGTACTGAGAGAGATTTTGATGATTTGCTGATGGATGTTGGTCTGGTGTAATACCAATTAATAAAGTTACTCTGGATGTGTCTCAGAAGCTGTCATCACTGTTAATAGTATTCTGTAAACCTGAAACCACGAGCTGAATAATGCCTTTTGAGAATGTAACTTATCTTGAAGATTCTTAAACCAGTATCTCATGAGAATTACAAACAGGCTGAACTTTATGTGATTTCTGTTAACTTCAGTGGGATTTGTCACGTGTAAGGTAGGCACACATGGAGCAGTAAGAACTGAATCTTATTTCTGCTACATTTCTGTACCAGCATCCTGCTTTTCTCCATATATCCCAATGCCACTAAGAAGTGCAATTCTGACCTACTGTATAAAAAAAGCAATGAATAGACATTTTTAGAGAAATAATGTAACTAGAGTTAAGATTTTTATCACACATTATAATTTATATAGCATTCTTGCTGATTTACTAAGCTTAAGTATCTTTATATAGACCTGAGCTGCCTGACACTGAAATTTGTAGACTTACAAGGCCAAATTCTCGGTTAATTTAACTGTAGTCAGTGGAATTAGAACAAGAATAAATCATGCCAAATGATTTTAAACACTTTGAATCTCCAACCCTTTTTCATGCAATTGTCCATGCACAAAAAACCACCAAAACAAACCACCACCTGTATCTAGTGCCTTTATGCTTTTGTTTAGGCAGCAGTCTTCAAGCCCAGATGGGCAACTTTATCACTGCAGAAAACCTTTTTCAGTTACAAGATGCTGCACAAACTTGACCCCTGGCTTAAGAATCTGCAATCAACAGATACCTGCTAGGCCTTCTACAAACAAACAAACTAAAGCCAAAGGCAGCCTATGTAATGTTTTCTAATTTTTGTTTTTCAGACAACCCCCCCCCCCCACTATGTGTAAAATTAGCTCTACAATAGCATTTTGAAGTATTCTGGTTATTCTTTTACATATAAAAACAAACAAAAATGCTCTAAAGCATAAAAATTTCTAAATCTGAACACATATACTACTCTAGTTGCAAAACTCAATGCAAAGTATGATGACTACTTACGATTTTTCCAGACAGATCTATCTTCCTGCCTCTCTAAGAAGCTAGCCTCACTTCAACAACCAAAATGTATACTAAATGAAAATAAACAATAAAGCAGCAAGACTCAATGCATTTTTTTGCAACTACCCTTTCACAGGACTATTGTGTTTTCATACAAAGTAATATACTAAACCATAATAGCAATAATTTAATGTCGAATAACTTGGAGATAGATGTATCCACATTTTCAATAAACACAGACCCCATTTACTGGTGTCTTGGTGCTGTTATTAACCATGTGTCCTCACAATTACAGTCAGTTATTAAAGGAAAGCCTTTTTCTGCAAATACTTCTTGTGAGCAATTATACTCACATGAGTAAGCCCTCTCTGCTCAGCTGAGGTACAGTATTCATGTCTTTGCAGACTCAGGCCTTCAGACTGAAGAGTATCAAGCTAGTGAGGAAGTACAAATACACACTGTAACACAGAAAGTAGAAGACAGACATACGGAGTAAAGCACCCTGTGATGCCTTTGGGAGCTATAATATAAACATAATTTCCAAAGTATACAGTTCCAAACTTGTAACACAGCATTTGGAGGGTATAATTTTTCTTTAACTAGAGCATTCAAAGACATTATACTTTTAAAGCTGTTCAAAGTAATGCAGGAAAATATTTTATTAACAATAAAATTCATATGAGATTCAAGGGCAGATATAGACCACTTAATTGGATTGGATTGAAATGGACCATAAATACATTAATCCAAATGCTTGGAAAGAATTTACAAGGAAATTAAAGACTGCAAGGAAAACATTAACGTTCATCTGCGGAATTGGTTTCAGTGCCAAAATGATACAGCATTGTGCAAAACACAGATTCTATTGAAAAATAAATGGCACCTTTATATTTTCCCTATCTTAAGTGTTTTAAAATGTTACTTGCCCTGGCAAAAGGGACTGCCTTGCCTATGAATGGTGCCTGGCTAGGAGTCCTTGAGACTCTTTCAGTCCGTGTGTCTAGACTGGAACTGGCTCTCACTTCTTACCCAAAAGCACCATCATAATGTAAACTTTGTTTGCTCACATTGCTGTGACTCCAAATGGGTTGTAGGAAAGGAGTTCCATCTCCTGGCAAAGAGTTTTTGAACCCTGTGGAGAAATGACAGGTTTTTAACAGTGCTTAATGGAAGGCAGATGCCATGGATGTTGAATTCTGTTTGTTGGAACTGAACAGAGACAACTTCACTCTTATAACCAGTGCCAGGACTTGAAGCTGAGTCAGGGGGGTTTAAGTTGGATATCAGAAAAATGTTCTTCACCTCGAGGGTGATTAGGCACTGGAACAGGTTCCTCAGGGAAGTGGTCATAGCACCAAGCCTGGTTCAGACAGAGCTCAAGAGGCGTTTGGACAACACTCTCAGGCACATGGTGTGATTCTTGGAGTTGGACTCAATGATCCTGATAAGTCCCTTCCAACTCAGGATATTCTGTGATTCCCTTTAATATTGACCACCACAGAGTAATCAAAATTTTCAGACATTGCTGGCCGTCTCTCTTTTTGAGATGGTAAACTATAAGGTAATGCTTTTCAACTTACTACACACAGCAGAAAGGAGAGTGGCAGTGGGGAGGTAAAATAAATCAAATAAAAGCAAAACAAAACTGGAACACCACAGGGTTGCTAGACATCGAAAAACAAAAATCCTCTAATCTCCTGATGCTGCAGTCCTTCTATCAAGTTCTGATAGGTAACTTCAGTTCAAAATGTGCATGGCAACCAATACTTTCACACAAGCACATCCCCCCTGAGCTTACGTAGGCCACCTTCTACAGCCTCACATCTACAAACTTCTTGCCACCATCCAATTTCTGATGTACATTTTGTTGTAGGAGCAACCCATGGTTACAGCCACCTTTCTTAAAAGGGACTCCAAGGTAACATCCCTGCAAGAAATCATTGCAGGTTTTGGTCTTGCTAGAGAAACACTTATTTAACTAGCATGCTGCAGACTGAGGCTACATTTTAAACCCTGTTTGGTGGATTATTTTCTATAACAGATGAAGAATGATTGTTTGAGATACATATCATCTACATTGAATACAACATTTTGTCTTTTTCTCACAGAATGTCCAGAATTCGTATCATCCCTTTTGTGTAGTTGCAGTTTTCTTAGGGGAGTTCTTATATCTATGCAAAAAGTGAAAGTCAACTGTCATAGAAACAGCAAACATACTGTCCCCTTTAGATCCAGGGAAGACTTTTCCTCAGGAGAGTATTTTGGCGTTTCAGGTCTGTTTGTACCCAGTACTTGTGCCAGGGGTCTGTAGTTTACACTGCCGTAGCCAAATGGGAAGGGATGAGCTTGATTACCTACTTGAATACCACCTATCTTGAAAGCTGGGGACTGTTTCACAGTTGCTCCATCCTCTTCCTGGGAAGAGTGATCTTGGGGCAGGCAAGGGGAAGTGGGTAAGCAGTAGGAGGCTGGCACTGCTAGTCTTGTATCCATCAAAAGTTTCTCCAGAACATGGGCATCATTGTGTGTCCTTGTAAAAATGTGCATCACAGACAGGTGTTCAGGGGTCATCTGTGCTTAGTAAATGATCTTCTGAATCCAAAGTTGTTTTTGGCTGATCAACTGAACATTATGTTCAATCTAATCTATTTTAGCTCATTGCTTTTCTTGAACCAAAAAGTGTGAAGGTAGCACAGATTTTGGCATATTCTACTGTACTACTTCCCTGTTCCTAATGAGAAGCATGGAAAAACTAGAGTACAAATCACTGGCTGGCTGAGACTGGAAGCTGCAGAGTCGTAAGGCAGGAATTCAGCTCACAGCTACTTTAGTGGTAGTGGAAGCACCAGCAGGGTCAGAAAACAAATGACAGGTAATTGTTGCTCCAGGGAGAGGAAGCAGCTAAGTTGGAAAACTGGTGAGGAACCCAGGGCTTCCTTCACAGGATGTTCTGGGATAAGGAAAGGACTGCTTGAGTGGCTGATTGATCTACCAGTATATGAATTTATCAAGAGCCAGACAACTACAGTGGAGAATTAGAGGTTTCCCATCCCTGGAAGTGCGAAGCTTGTCTTTGTGCCAAGCCTAGTTGCTCATGCTCAATGGAAGGACCAAAATTAGCCACTCTGCCAACACTTATCCTGCCACCCATGCACATGGACTGAACACAACAAAATGCCATGCAGGGCTCCTAGTCTGCATTTTTGGAGCTGGCATAATAATAAACACTAGCTCTCCTGTTGGCAAAGGAGCTCAGAAAGCTCATTCCTACAACCTACAAAAAGTCTTTTCCCATGGCAGATGATTTTGCATTATTCTTTACACAGGGTGTCAGATTTGTTAAGCTCTCAGACTTGCTCCTCTAAGATGGTGAACCACCTGGACTGAGCCATCAAAACCTGCATGTGGTAACCTTATCAAAATCCAAGTGTGCCAAACCATGCCATTTCAGATGACCGAAGGATTTTCAGTTTGCAGCAGGAGTCAACACCTAATGCACACATTGCACACTAACAGGCACTGTCAGTGGCTCTCCTATAGGAGAGCTGTACATTCTCCAGTGCCTGCAGCTGAACTACAGGCACTGTCTCTGTGGACAGCTTAATCTGCTGTCAAGCTGTCTCATAAGACTTTTTAATATCTATCCAGAAAAAGCTCTAGCTTATGCAAAATTTAAAAAATAGAGCTGTTGCTATGTTGAAGAAGTGCACTGGAACTCACGACTTGAGTTGGTGTAAGTATCTAGAACCAAAATCCTGTTTATGAGTCTTGCTTTATCAGCTTATATGACAGGAGAAAACAAAACAACTGGAAAAAAGTCTTCCCCTTATGTTTATTTTTAACTTTTCTATGTAGTCAAACTCACTTGCCAACTCTTTTACCCATTCTTTCTCTTTCCATCACATCATGATTTTCCTCCTTCATCTAGCTACTCAAAATTGATCCTAACACTAAAAAACTGGGGCTTTACTTTTTTTAATAAAGGCAGGGAATTAGCACAACATGATGTATGTGTGAAACATGGAATAAAATGAACACGCTGAACACTGATTTCAAAACCCTTTAGGAATAATTGTACAAAGGAATCTGTCAGTCTGGAAATTCAGTGGCAGAGACTGTTCTCTGTATTTAACATGAATATGTCAATGTGAGCAAGTATCCATGTAAACACTAGAAACTGTGTCTTTTCCAGGCATGAGGATGGGTTTAAGGTATAGAAAGCTAATAGTGTGAATGCGAATTTGGCTTGCTCAAAAATGGACAGTGAGCTTGAGAGCTTTACAACACATCCTTGCAGACACCAAAGTAAATCACAAGTTTAACATGATGTGTTTTCCTGTCTCTTTTCAAACAGTACAGGTTGCTTTAGTGCAAATGAACATTTAAGTGGTAGTTCAAATAAATTCATACCTGGATGCTTTTCTTCCATAAAACCCTATCACCTTTGCAAAGTCAGTGAAAAACCATCAGTTTCAATGTATATTTAATATGTATTGTTTGCATTTACATCTCTCACATCAAAAATACGCTCCTTTTCATTCATCCTGACAATATTTTCCAATTACTTCCTTAAAAATATCTTTTCTGATCTTTACCAATTGTCAGCTGCTTGTGGGAGCTTTTTGTTTTTACTTTTTTTGCCCTCCCCCTTTTTTTAAAAAAATTTTTTTTTTTAAATTTTTTTTTTCTTTTTCAAAGAAGGCAGTATATTTTTTCTGATCCTTTCTGGAAACAAAAAACCTGCTCTACCACAATCACCAACAATCAAAATACTATTGCAGAAGTTGTTTTTACTTTCTCTAGCTTTGCAAAAGTCTCTTTAACATTGAGCTGCACAAAACCCATCAATATATCCCGAAACAGACAAAATATGTAATGTGAAGGGAAAAAGACCATATGGCTAAGGAGTTTCAATTTATCTTTGCTGTTTTGCACAGTCTTTCAGTGAAGGCTAGAAAACTGAATATTGCAGAAGCTTCCACAGGACTTTTAAGTCAAAGTAAGTTTTCCAATAACTTGACTCACAGCAACCTTGGGTTTTTCTGCCCAGAAAGCAAAAGGCTCATCTAAGAATGGTGCTGGTTAATTTTAGTTTCTGATGAGTACATGAAGAACCCAGGGTATCTACTCAGCTTGGAAAAATCACTTTTGAGAACAAGTTCCCACTTGATTCAGTTCTGGTTGGGTGCCTATCACTGAATTAAAAACATACACATAATTTTTTCAGGAATACTTTTTAATGGAAAAATATATGAGTTTCAAGATTTTGAGTTTTACAGCTAAAGTAATGATTTTCAGCTGGTTTCCCCAAGAGTCTAATGAGCCATTTTTCATATTATTTGTGAACACTACTCTGAAGTGGTTTTTATGGTTCTTACATTGTATATGTATTGCATATCATTATGCAATACTTGCTAAGCTTCAAACTAAAGGGAAGAAACAACACTTGGTGAAAGTATATTTGTCAGTTCGTATGTCTGCATCTTTCTTCTTTTAATGGCCTAGTTAAATAAAATTGATGAGATAGCTTCTTTCTGTTTTACATAAATTATTGAGATTTGATGGTTACAGAGTGTAGTTCAAAAACTAGAATTATATTACAGCCATTATCTAATAATTTGCAAGACACAGGTAATAAAATAAAATGAACAGCTCACAAATAAAACCTCAATTTGAGTTGTACAGCCCGTTAGACTGTTAAAATTGTAGTCATGTTTTTGTATATCTGAACTGTACTAGCACAAAAAAGGATATGAAAATAAAACTTGGAAGCTTAAACATATAAAACCCCATTTAATTTTCTAGAGATTGTTTCTGATTTTTTTCTTCATTGAAAGTAACCTGTACACTCAAGGCATAGTAATCAAAAGGAAGTAACAGTATAGCTTACTGATAGTTATTGAAGAGTTCACCTCTCTGTGAAAGTAAAAATATTTTTCTTAAATTTTCCCCCACTAATGCAGTTTGGAAAAATGCTTTTTCTAACATACTAATTTCAAGAAAATAACTTACACATTAAAAAAAAAAAGTGTGAAATCCTGTTAACATCACAGATCTTGATATTTAGAAGCAGTTTTGAAGCAATAAAATAAATATGTTAGGTTCCTAAGCTTGCAATCAATTCAAGCTTCAAGCATACAACAACAAAATCACTCAAATAGCCTAGTATCTTCTAATTCACATTGTATATAAAAGTCAATCTACTCCTGAACCTACTGTATATGAAAAATACTAGCCAAGTGGTTCTATAAAACAGAGTTCTTAGAATAAACTTCCTCATTATTCAAATGAGTCTTATACATGGAACATAATTAATTTATGTGGCCTTTTAAACCAAACTGTGTGTGGTTTCTGATTCATATATGTCTTTGACAACTGATGTGTTTTCAGTTGTGAGCCAGGTAAGTGCTCCAAGTTTGCTGGCTAAAAGACCAAAACAGCATGTTTTCTCCCTATTTTCTGTATTAAAGTTGATCTAATACCTAACATCAGAAAGAATTATATGTATAATAGAACACTCTCAAAGACAGCGAGTGAACCTGTGAAAGGCACAGCATTTTCTTCTTATTCACCAAAACAACCATTGTGTATAGAAAGCAAATAGGAGTTACCATTCTGGAAACTCTCCCCTATGCAGATGTTCAAATGCTGCAATGTACTGATGCCTTGCATTAAAAAGGCTCTGTGTACACATAACCCTAAATTTAATTTTTTTCCAAACGTGATGCCCTCATTTTTTGGTGTGTTTTAGGAGAGAAACAACAGGAAAAGATGCTCTACTATTGATCACTGTGGATTAATAGGATGAAAGAAACCTGGAGTGTGGGCACAGCCTACACAGAAATATGCACAAATCCTATTTTTAGAATTTTACTATCCACACAGAAGGCAACACAGGGGTACACAAAACTAAGCCTAAGCAAAGAGGTGCACAAAGTTCTTGTCTCGTCACTGGTTTAGGCTGTGAGACTGAAAGAATCAACATCTAGTAACAGGAATGGAGGGGACATTGATGGTGTGTAACTATGGAAAATTTGGAAGAATCTTGCTGGAAATAGCACCTGTGAGCATCACTGAAACCTGCTTACATAGGGGAGCTGAAGGAGACAAAGGGGAAGGCTGGTGTGAGCATGGACAGGGGAAGAGAAAAGGTCTGTACCAGATGGATTGCTATTAGCACTTCACTAGATGACTGTGGTGATTTTTTCCTTGGCTATTGGGTCTGTTTTTTTTTTCTGCAGAATTATGTAGTAGTGATAACNAGGCTGGTGGGAGATAGAAACTTCTCCTTTCATTACTTAGAACACCCTGTTCTCTGCTAAGAAGAGCACAGTGCCTGGCTGTGGGTGTTCTAGGAGCTATACTTAATACATCTTTTGTTATTCAGAATTTTTTAGCTGCTCTTGAACCACTCCTGTAGAAGAGAACACATACAGGCTTAGATATCACTAAGAAGAATTTCACTCTGAAGTCTGATTTAAAGGTGTACAAAGAGTTTTCATCACAGCACTTTCTTTTTCACTTGCACAATTCCTACATCCTATACATATATGGCAGTAATGAGTAAAGGTACTAAAGTATTAGAGCTATACCAGTAATATAAGAGCAAGGGCATGGGTTTGAGCACAGTCCCACAACTGTCTGTGCTGTCTAATTATAAATATGATTCCTGGCATGGTATTAGCCAAGGACAGTGCTTTGCCCAGCCAGAGAACAGGCTTTCTCAGTTTACCAGTGTAAGTGAAGCCCCACATGGTTTGGCAGGGAAGACTGGAATATGATTAAGTCTACGGCATGTCAAATGGAATTTCTTCCTGAAGAGATTTGGAAAAGGAGGTAATTTGAAAAATTGTTGGTCCTTTGAATCCAGGCCCTAGCTGCCACAAGGACCCCATTAGAGAAATATTTTCCTTAACCCTGCCAAGATTCTTAAATTTCTTGGTTTTGTTCCTGCCATTCCCACTGGAAAGATGTTCCAGAATGTGACCATTAATGCAGCCCTTTGCAAACTGTTCTCCTGAATACTCTCATTTATAACCTCATCCTACTATATTGGACAACATACAGCACCATGTTGCAGAAACTCTGCTCCTGACTGCATAAGCCAGCCCGTTTTTCTCTGCTGCTTGCTTAGCTCTTTGATACTACGATTGGGAAATAACTGCTCCAGTAGTTAAATTCCTGGTGATTTCCACATTCTCTTTAATTTTTGGGTCAACACTAACCTTTGGCTTAAAGTATTCTCTTCCTTCCTTTCTGTTTTTAGCCTAATAATGTATCTACATTCAGCAACCATATTCTCTAGTCTTTAGCTTTGCTAAGCTTAATAGAACAGATTCTTACATGGAACAGATGCACATTTCTATCTGAGAGTTTTAAGCCTAATTTGGAAAGTATCACCTCCTCCCCTACCTTTTCCCCTTGTATTAGTTGGTGGAGAGCTCTGGGCGAGTTCCCTGAGCAGTTGCTGGGAAGCCACAGCAGCTGAATGCCCTGATAAGGTATGTATGATAGATAGCTCTGCGCTAGGTAAAATGTGGAATGTTTTCAGAAGTGTTAAACTCCATTAAAGCCTCTTCTATTTGCTACTGTTGAAAAAGTCTCCAGACTTTTGGCTCTCTTTGTTGTTCTACTTAGTGTTTAAAAATTGTTAGCAAAAATGTCACTCCGGCCCATCCTTCTCTGTGAATGTTAAAAATTATTCACGCTTGGGTCCATTAGCCCATACAGGAATAGGGTTGGAATAACACCAGTGCAGCAGGTCTGCAGTTCCCCTTGGCTGTAGAAACAAAGAGAATTACAAAGGCAAGGCCAAGATTAAAAGGTTTGCTGCAGCTCTCTGGCCTTCAGCTTCCTGCTCACAGAGCTTCCAAAATTCTGATGTTAAAGATCTGTGATATCTCTGTGTGCAGATGCTTCATGCATGCTCTTGCCAGGCCTGATTTGAAACTTGCCTGTTCATGCTGGTTAAGTTTTGCATAGACTCTTTCTGGGCTTAAAGAAAAGCACAGGCCACTGTATGCAAGCATGCAAGTGGTCCTTCTAAAATCTGACTTGTTTAAAATAGACCTAATTTAACCACAGATCACAAACTTAAATGCCTAACAGTTACAGAAAACTTTATCCAGGAGACAAATAAGATCCACTTACTATCCTAGGAGTGGCCCATGACCCAGACAGCAGATACCTGAAATGGAGTTAACAGTGAAATTTGCCACAGGAGCCAGGCTTGCCCCTGAGATGGCCACGAGCTCCCCTGTCACAGCTGGAAAAGTTACACTGCCCAACTCACTGCTAAGGACCTGCTTCTGCCAAGCATGCCGTGGATGAGGATATATTGCTGGCTCACCACCTAGACAAGATGAAATAGAGATGAGGAAGAGAGAAGCCTAAGGGGCTGTCACAGGAGCAAGCAAAGCTGGCTGCCTCACTTAGCATCAGTTATACTCATTGGACCAAAATTTTCCCCAAGTCGTGTCCAGGTAAATGCACTGAAGTCATGTTAGGGAACATCTTTTATGGATTTAAAATATTTCTTTTTCCCCAGTACAGTATTAAAAAAATAAAAGTTTCTTTTCAAAATACTGAAAATATATTTTAGTTAAGGTAAAAATACTAAATATAAAAATTTCAGGTAATATTTAAAATAACTGTGCTTTAAAGACAAGTAAATGGTTTAGTTATTTTGACATTCAATAATGGCACATTAACCTTAGTGGAGAGGAACGTGCTAGTATCCCCACATGGTGGTTTAGGAGAGAAGGTCATGCATTTCTGCATGGAAAACAAGCTTGCTTAGTAAGTGACATGTGAAAGATTTTGAGCATTAATGTTCATGCACTTGTGATGCATTGGAGGGTGTTGCAGATAAGGCAGCACAGTATACAGAGTACAATGCAGCACAAATACTTCTCTGTGCTTATTACAGGTACAGGATTCTCTGCTTCCGAACCAGAAATATTTTTTCTATTTTTGTTTTCGGCTGACAATGAAAACTGGTTGAAGGTGAAAATCTGTATTGATTTTCGTTGGCTCTGCTCATGTCTTTGAGCTGGACATCAGAAAATTATTTGGAATGAGATGAAGAAGATATGTTTGTAGCTGTTTCCAGGGGGGAATGATGGGTTAGATGATGGACTAGAAGGTGTCTGCATTTCAATACAGAAAGACCATTTGGAAATTGAAACAGTTAAGAACAGGACAGTTTTTTGAAACATGCACACAAACATAGCTAGATAATAACTCATTTGTGTATGAAAAAACCTAAAAGCTGAGACATTTATTATGATCATCATCATCACTGTTATTTTTATAGAGTAACGAAAAGATGAATTAGTTTATCCAAGTTTTAAGTTTTCAAGTGGGGAAGCACCTGCATATATACTATGAATGAACAATAGCTGGATGTATTAACACATGTATCAGTTAACTGCAGGTTGCAGAGATCTGGTATTTCAATGCCATTCTTTAAATATCACAGAATAATAATAAAAAAGTACCAAATCATGCTTCAGCAGCTAGAGAGAGAGCAAGATTGCATCATATTTTGGCAGTGACTCGATCATCAAACACTGGCAGCATTCAATAGTAGAAAGATTAAAATGGCAGCAAAACTGGTCAGCAGCTTCTCGTCTGGAGTTTTCCCAGGTAGATAAACAAAACAAAACAAAACAAACATAAAGCTGCAACAGGAGCAGGTCAAAACCCTGGCCCTTGCATTGCTCTGATAAAAGTAAACTAGATTGATTTCCATGGATAAGCACATCACAATCCCAAAATAAAAGATAAGTGCATAAAACCTCCAAATAATGATCTCCCTAGGACAGCTACGTGGTTTGTGTGGGACAGTGGCCTTGTCAGCTACATGTCTTTTTCATTTATGGGTCATCTTCAGTCAGCACTTATGATGCATTCACCTCACTGGAGTTTTGGCTGGATGACATGTGACAGTCCAGATTCTCCTTGAATTTCTCCAGATCATGGAAATATGGGTGAGAGAGGGCAACATATGCAGATATTCTCTTGGCTGGGTTGAACGCTAAGCATTTCTGAAAATATGAAAAGAAGTTAGTTTTAACTAAAATGTACAGTTAACAATGCTGTCATTGCATACATACATTAATGCATACCACCTTCAGTATATGATCAATATGAGACACAATTGAGCCTCAGAAGGTGGTGCACAATTGATCATCCATATTAAAACAAGCAATGGGGTCACAGTATAAGAGTACGGCCACCTCAAAAATTACACGCAAGAGAATTCAAGTATTCACAGTTTATGAAATCCCAGAATACAGGTTTTCTTGAATTCATGTGCACAGGACAGCCTTCATCTGCTTCTCCCTCTTCTTCCTAGTTGCATTTTGATGGCCCTCCTTCCAGATATGTATGCCAGCCTTTGTCCAGCCAGCACTGAAATCCCTATGCCTTGCCTTAATACCTTGTTCTTTATGTCATTCACCTTCATGTATTATTCTTCCCACTATTCTTGTCCAACCACTTCCTAGTTCTACTTTCTTTTCTTGTATCAGAACTTCTATCATTTAACTTCTGAAATTCAATTCAGTGACTTCCAGTTCTACTTTCCCCTTTCATCTGCGGCTCCCAGTAATCATCTCTTTGCCTAGCAGGAACACATTTCTTTCCTACCACACATTCTAGGCACAGATATTTATCTTCTTCCTCCCATCATGCCTCACACTCACTGAGCTCTTAGCCATATAGTATTCCCTGTTGCTCGCAGAATTTAATTCTTGTTCCATGCCTAACTTCCACTTCCAGGCTGTCTGCAAGCACAACAGATTTTTCCCATTGCAGTGTTTCTCCCTTGTCATTTCAAGTGTCCAGATGTAGTCCAGCTGTCTGCAGCTGGGAGCTGTTGTCATGAGGACACTGCAGGATCATCTGCTGTTGAGATAACCTTTGGGCAGAGACAGAAATTCCTGAAGAGATGCATCAAGTCCTTCAAGAATTGCACTCTACCTACCTCACATGAATCAACATCTTTAGAAGACATCCAGAGAACAAATTCAGCTAGATTTCAACAAGCACAGCAAGAAGCAAACTGATGCAAGGTCTTTCTCTATATTCCATTTCAAGAATGAAATTCAGGGGTTTCTACTGTATCTGTAACAAGGATGGAAACAGCCATACCAGCCCAATTCTTTTGCTTCTGTTCAGCCCTGTCATTTGCAAAGAGGCAATAATTGGTGAATTCCAAGTGTCAAGTTTTCAGCATTCAGCAGAAGCCTAGCAGATGTCATCTGCCACTACAGCCTATTTCCTGCTTTATGTTGGGTCCACTGTAGCACAAGAAATGGTAGATCCATTTTTGTACTCACATCAGGCCAATACTGTAAGAATGGCTGCATCAGTGGCACCACAGTGCTCAGTAGTGAGGATGTAATCATGAGGTCTAATGACAGATACATCAGATACATCCCTGACCCAGCTGCCTAATCTTGAACTGAGAATAGCTAACACCCTTTGAGCCAAAGGCAGTGCCTTTGTGCTGTTGTTTCACAGATTAACACAAATTGTCTGATCTATTTTTGACCTTTTTTTTATAACTCCATTAGATGGAAACTTCTTTTTTTCTTGGCAAGTTGCATGCACAGTGGGAGTTATCAGTCATGTGAGGTAGGGAACAACAAATAGAAACTCACAAGAAGCAAGTCTTTGCCTACTTCATCGATATCGGGTACAAATTTCTCAATAGGTTGTGCAGGTCTGGAAGTAAAAGCATTTCTTGGAAGGGCAACATCATTAGGCCAGTCCTCTTCTTCTGGGAGTCCAATTACACTGTGAAATGAAAAACATAATGTTAGGTCTGAACATTTATGCAGTTTTTCCTTCATACTGATTACACTGAGTAGCATTTTGTAAGTATTTTTGCTTAAATGTTTAATTGTAAAGTAGTGCAATAATCTCTGTGAATAGAAGCTGATAGACATAGGTCCTCAATGTGCTTGGGAGAAATCATTTTGTGGGTAGTACAATTTTCTGGCTGAAGTCTCGATTTTCTGAGTCTTTTTATTGAAAAAAGGCTGACTGCTTTAGAAAAAAGTTGCTTTGCTCTTGACTGGATGGTGCAACATATGTCACTCCAGGATGATTAAAAGCAGTAACTTTCAAAGGGGAATTGCATGCAAGGATCTTTTTTCACAAGAATAGGGACTGAGAGAAGAGTGTGGGTCAAGATGAGGGTAAGGCAATAAAAGGGATGTTTCATAATGCTTCAAAGCTACGTGCAGTAATTGTTGCCCAAATTTAAACAATTTATTTGCTTCACAATACAGGTTTTAAAGTCTCAATTTAGAAGTGGAAAGGCACTTGAGTGTCTTTGTGGTTTTGCTTTCAATTGTATTTTAGTTTTCCTTTACTCTTTAATAGAATACTTTAATTTCTTGAAATATTTTACATCTTTATCCTTTAAATGATAGAAGATATTTATGCTTATTAAATAATCATTTTGAGGTCCAAAACTCAAATAAATTAAATAGTAGGCAAACCAGCAATGATGAATTATGTCATCCATTTGACATTTTAATCTGATGCTAATATTTGTGGGCTTGAGAACCTGTTTCTGATGGAAATTCTGGAAAAGATCATACATTACTTGCTTGGTTTCAGGGAAAATAAACTTTTATAACCTGTAAAATCGAG
Organism: Aegithalos caudatus; assembly: GCA_013389925.1. Lineage (NCBI taxonomy): Eukaryota > Metazoa > Chordata > Aves > Passeriformes > Aegithalidae > Aegithalos > Aegithalos caudatus. Next base: position 131,858 of record WEIU01015939.1, read on the forward strand.
ATTTTCAATGGAAACGCTGACACGGTAAGACAAGAAAGGACAGAAAAACAATGCCACTGAATACTTGGGCCTGCACAAAGGCCAGTGCCGCTAGGGAGCAGCATTGACCTTTTTTCTCACTGAGTTTGTTAAAAGAATCAGTAAGGCTGTGGGCCAGGCACAAGGAGGTAAATCATAGCTTACCTCAGCGAGCGTAATGGAATTACCCCACCTCTGCCCACATGGATTTTTAGATTGTAATGTGGCTCACATAAAATACCTCTGAAAATTAATACGTCCTCAAAGTAACAGCACTGCTGGAAGGGCAAAGCAATTGCAATCTCAGGACAGTTAAGTCCTAATACATCTGGACACATTACAGCTCTTGGGAAACGCTGAATTGAATCTGTATGAAAAACCACACTTGCCACTTGCCAGGTGCAGTGTGGGTATGGGGCAGGCCCCTTGGCCATGGCAGTTAAAGCCTTTGGATTAGATATTTCAGGATCTGGCCCCATATTAAATATAATACAAATTGCATCAAAGGTGGGAGAGTTAAGTATTTTAAATAACAATGGCATTTAACCCGCCATTCAAATGTGTTTGGTTAGTCCCACTGTATTTAACAACTGCGTGGCAGAGCATGAACGGGGCAGAATGAGCAGGGGCACAGGCAAAGCTAATGAGAAAAAACCAGCAGGCAGCCTGTCAAGAGAGGAGTGGGCTGGACAAGACAGTGGAAAGGAGAGACATTTTTAGTTACACACATGTAGTACTCAAAACCCCTTAATAATCAATGTCTGAGTAGCTGCTCCCACTCTAATGGTCTGGTAGCATCACCATTTACTTCAATGACTAAGTTTGGGAGCAGCTTGGATAAGTTTCACCTCCTGCCAAAGGTTCAGGCCTGGTCTTGAGAACTGCTGAGTACTTTGTACTCCCATTGATCACAATGAGAGACAAGTCTGTTCAAATCATTGCAGTTTAGCCTGAAATCTGTGAGGATATGCCACATGCTGATAGTGTCCCAGAAAAGCAGGAAAACGTTTTGAGCCATGTATGAGGGACTTACCCTCATACACAGCGGATTTTTACTGACACAAATCACAATGCACATGCAAAGCAAAGGCAGACCACAGCCCCATTATCTGAATGAATGCATCATTCCAGATTGCATGAAAATCCTGAAACTTCCTTCTGTCCAAACTGATCTCCAGAATGAGTCACTACTGTAGAAAGAAACAACCCTCCTACAAGAAGAGCTAGGCTTAAATGTAGGGGGCTCTCCAGCTGTGAAAATACAAAATAAACACTGTTTGGCATAACCCCTCAGAACCCAAGACAGAAACTTTTTAACTATTTAGGAAGAACTGTACAAAAGAAGCATATCCAAACTTTCTCCTTAAGTAGATGTGCAATAAAGAATTTCTTCTAAATTTAGCACAGCGTTTTCTTTTCTTGGTGAATTCTTTTCTGCACAGGTAATCTCAGCCCCTAGGGATGGAAAGATCCCTCTTGGAGGCTGCCACTAGCAGCTATGCATTTAATCCTAGCCCAGTTCATTTTCATTTTCCCCGAAAATGCCACAAATGAAAGAAATCACAGCTATGTCTTTTTTAATTGTAAAGTATGTTGTATGTTCAAAGCTGTCTTCATTTAATAAAGCAGAATATTCTAGGATAAACTAGTATTCTTGGCAGAAGAAGAAAAAGTAAACTTTAGGGACTGATTTTTCTGGATTGAGCAGGAAGCACTATTTAGCATATGACAAATTAACCACACAAGTGAGTCACATACTCATGGTACGGTATGCAGGAAAGGGAAGTCAACTGTGTGAAATCAAGACCTGCAATTTAGGAACCCCACATTAAATAATGAAAAGGTTTAGAAACAGATCTGTTATGATTTGAGAACTGGAAAAATGGTTACACAAATTCATTATTTGTTCAGTTTAAGCTTTTCTTAGACATTCTAATATCTTCTCTTTGGAATATCTCCAAGAAAATACCATTTTGGAATAATACTTCTCACTCTCTTTCCGTGCTATGTACTTCTTATTTCATCCAGATCCCTGGATCCCTGCAGCCCCTCCATACAGAAAGGGAAGACAGAGGTACAGAGGCAAACAGGCATTTGGTATCAGCTCTCTGTGGTTTGATTTCCTAACTACAGGATATGTACATCAGATCTTAAATTTACATGCCTCTTAGAAATACAAGTATGTTCCTTCCTCTGAAAAGCTTTTACAAGAAAAAGTACTATAATCCTACTTAATTATCACACTGGCAATACCAATAACTTAATTTTGGATGAGAAATACTCGACCTTGGAGAATTTAGAGTCTACCTGCCTCCTTAAAGTATTTGACGTATCTGAAAAACACAAACTTCTAGAACTGTAAATGGTTTTAAAATACAGTCAATTGATCTCTGAGAAAGATCACGTTAAAATGGTGATATTCCCTCAGCTCTCACGGTTACCTCCCAGACCAAAATATAGACTGTTAACAGGCTACACAATATATTTTAAGAGCTAACATATTTTTGGATGTTTGTAAGTCTTTTCTGCAAAGATGCTGTTGGTAATAATCTTAGAGATTTCAGCTTTTAATATAGTCTAATGTTGTTTTCTGCAATTCACAAATAAATAAAAAGAAAGAAAAAGAAACCCTCTATGTTTGTTTACATGAAGAGAATATCTTGGACTTGACTGTTTATGAATACCTATGAATGGTACATGTACAGTATGATTAAGAAACTTAAAAAGTCCAAACCCAGAAGACTTCCTGATGATGGCGATCAGTTTTGCCGAACTACATTCCATGTTGCTTCCTCCTCCCACTCTGACACAGAATACACGGAAATATCACATTGCATACGGGAGCAATAGGAAATATGTTCTAGGAATACTTTGTTCTAGTCACATTATTGCATAAAAACATGGCAAAGAAATCTCATAGGGTTTCAATGTTAAACACATATTGACATAAGGCAACTAGTTATTACTTACTCAAAGATTTTTCCTAGTTGATCAACATCTGAATTTCCACGGAAGAGTGGTCTAAAAAATAAAAAAAAATGTTTTTTATGATGTGACTTGCTTCAATTAATGTAAATTTATGTCATTGACCATTGCCAATGTAGGGTGAAAACATGGGGATTTTTTTGAGACTTCGTATCTTCTGTTTCCATGCTTAATCCAGTCTGCAAGTGAACCTTTCAAGTTTCTACTAAACCTGGTAACAAAAGGGGACAGATGAAACATGTTTTTGAATACACTACTTTTGAAAATTTAATTGTGCCCTTTTGCATGAATATAATAGTTTTCTGCCCTCAACTAATACTGTCCTATGAATTATATCATTACCAACATAGTTTTCACTACAAAGAACACTAAAATAGCTGCTAAGAGACAAAAACAGAGAGAATGTCATGCAATTTGTTAAAACATAATAAAATTAGAGATTAATTATTCTGAATAGCAACTGAAAATTAAATTTCTTGCATACTGTATATGGGAAATATGCTCCTAGGTTTATGGGATCAAATAAATGACAATGGATTCATGAAGGTCTGCAAACAATGGGGTGTGAAACGGTACAGAATTTACCTTGAAACAGAGGAATACTTCTGCTGCATAAGTAAAGATACATTCAGGAAAGAAACAAATTGTTAGGCTGAATGTCCAAAGTCTTGAAAAAAAAAACAAACCAAAAACAGTGACTAAAAATACTTTCAGACACACTTTTTCTTTCCAAAGCGCAATTTAAAATATTTTCACTCATCACATTTATACATGATGCTATCACCCCACAGTGCCAATGTAAAATACGAAATTCTGATTTGTATGGCAGTATGGCTGTATTGCCAGCTTTGTGTTGAACTCAGTAAGGTGTGAACAAGAGTGCAATTTTATGTTGAAACTCCCAAGACATTCTAACATTTTACTGACAGATGAGTAAGGATCCAGCCAAGAATGATATGGTTCAACAAATGGTAGATTACTCCAAGAAACACGACTCACAAACACACTGCAAGCTGAGACAGTAACTTGGGTCGACTGATAGCCAGGCTGCCCTCTCCTCTGGATCTCGGCTCTCAAGTACAGAGTAGGTTGTAAACTCATGGTTACAGTTTCTAGAACTGTTGGGCTGAGACACAGTGACTTGACAAACAATGCATAACACCATGCTTTCACCGGCAGCCTTTGGTTAAGGAGAAACCCCCATTCTCCTGCCTCTTTCCACATGCTCCCTCTTCTGTCTGATGCAAGTCCTTGACACCAGTGACAGCCAAAGGCATCATTTCACTGCTGCTTTTCATAGGAGAAGATCTCTCCCATCTAGACTAGAGAACAAAGAGCAGTCAGCTATGGTCCTTCCCCTCTCACTGCCCATATGCAGGAGTAGGTGTAGGATCTGGATCTCCTTCTGCTGACCGTGAGTTAATACTGAAAAATGGCACTTTCCATCTTGACACTCTCACAAAGGCATCAGAGCTCCATGTCACTGTGTGTGTCTTGTGGGTCCATTCCAAATACAGTAAGTAGACAAAGAACATAGTCACATTTCTTAGTTAGACAAGAAAAAGCAGTGAACTGGCAGACATGCTGTTCTTTGATGAACTAAACATGCATTTTCCCTCCTTCTTCTGTGCTGCCATTCAGGTCGTATCAACGTATACTCCAAACTGCGTTGTGCAGGGACATGGAGAGAACAATTTAATCAAATCTGATTTGAAACCATCTGATATGAGATTTGATCTGATTGGATAATGTGGTAGCCTGTTAGTTGTCCATAAAGGGCTTTATTTATTTTGATTGTGAATATATCATAAATAATGGGATATTTTGCTTCCTGGATACACATGGTATTTACTAACCACTTTGACAAGACCATTGCAACTCATACTTTGGGATTTCTGGGTTTTTTCAAGCTTTAAGGTACATAGCAACACTGGTTTTTACAAAAATCCAAAGCTTAACCCACTCAGACAGAAAGCATCTACTTCTGCCCTAGATTTTGAACCTGATTTCAGAACATTCACTATCTACAATCCTAGCATTGCTTGTGGTAGCAGACACACTCTGGATCTTCCAAAGTCAAGCAGTATTACAACCTACAATATTTTTTTGAACCACTGCTTGAAATTATTAACATACAGTTACTTTGAATATTTAATTTCAGCTCCAGCATTAGACTATTGGGGCCCTTTAAACTAACAAAATCCACACATTCAAATAATCATATCTATGCAAATGGAAAGCTGATTTAATGTTTTAAAATATATGCTGAACCTTGCATTAATGTGAAAGCCTGGCAAAGGCAGCCTTGCTCGCAAATCACCTTAGGCAGTGTCATGCCAAAACAAGTACAATTCTTGGGATTTTTAAGGAAGGTTTTTCCCATCATTGCTGCTGTCTCAAATTCACTAAGGGCCTAAGCAAGGATTTAAATTCTTTTGAAAGTATAATTACACAGCACAAGGTGACCTTCCAACATATTTCATCATAATGAAGTGTTATTAGTTCATCTTTCAGCCTCCTATCCATCCCACCATCACGACTATAACAGGATGCCAACTCCAGGTTAGGCATCACAAATATAATGAAATTTGCCTCATGAATTTTGGCTGGAGGTTCAATTGGAATATTGGACGGATGACTGGGGAAACAGATTCACCTAATCAGCAGCTGTGTGAAGTTCTCATTTCACATTTTGGCACTAGTTACTTTTTTGTAATGACTTGACAGCTCTGCAAGTCCAGTACACATAAAAACTTTCATGTCAAGACAATTTTTCAGATTCTTAAAGGTGAACATCAGCTCCCCTGCCACTTTTGATTGGAGAACACTCAGCAGCCATAGAAAAGTAATATGTAACCTTTGTTCTTGGTGTCTTTCACTTGACTCATACACCCACTCATTCCCTGAGGTTTATTTATGCAAGCTTGATCCAGAAGTCCTTTCTTGAGCATATGTTCTCCTCTCTGTGATCATAATCTGTGTAAGACTGGTTAAACTCTGGAGCCTGATTTTGTAGAATTCCTTTTTTCTCCAGGAAAGGCATGGAGCTGGGTTTGTGTCCTGTGGCAGGGGATGTGAGTCTGTCCTCTGACTTCAAAAAACACCTAAAATCTGTGAGTATATGTATCTCAGGAAAGAGGGACATTCCCATAGCTGAAAGAACTATCCATGGGGATGTACTTGCCTCTTGTGTGGGTCCTCAAGTCCCTCAAACGTTCCTGACTTTGCTTGGTACAAAATCCATGCTCTGAAGGCTCCAACACCATTGTTGTTACTGAACACACACCAGGTAGGGAAGAAGATGGGACAAAAAGATTTGGAGTGCACCTGTGACATTCAATTTCCCTGTCTGCTCAAGAAGTCTCAGATGGTTCCCACGTTTGTTGGTTGTTGCTTCTTTGATTTTTCAGGGCAACAGAAAGAGGAAAATGTTAAAGGGTATATGCAAGTGTCCACCTTGTTTCACTACTCCTTCTCCACACCTTGGAGCTAGGCCATTATCTACTGCCTCTGGAATGATGCCCACTGTATGGAGGAAAAGCCTTTCTGTGTCTGCTGTAGGACCAGAATGCCCTTGGCCTACAGATACAAAGACATGATGGAGGCATTGTATTACTTACCCTGCCCTGCTAAAATAAACCCCTCCTGAGCCAACAAGCAAGTACCTCAATTCCTGAGGTTCAAGATCTACAGCTGCACAATTAAATGGATATTAGCTATGAGTCTGCATTGTGAAAGCAGAAGCACAGGAACGCCCTCTGAACATAAAGAAACAATTTTTTACTGTGGGGATGACCGAGCGCTGGCTCCAAGAGGTTGTGGAGCCTCCCACCACGGAGATACTGAAAAGCCATCTGGAGATGTCCTGGGCAACCAGTTCTAGGTGATCCTGCCAGGGCTTGGACCAGATGATACCCAGAGGTCTTTCCAATCTCACCCATTCTGTGATAGCACAGAAATAAAAATACAGATCACAGAGTAAGGCTGCAATGGAAAACCTACAAATTCTGAAACGTTACCATCTACTTACAGTATAAAAGGGCTTGCACCATTAGTTTTCTGGCCAAAAGTCTCTCATGTTTATATATAGCTGAACAAACTAGATTTACCCATTTACCAATTTTAGGCTCTTTTTCTCTTGTCCATGCCTTAGCTCATGCTTTTGCTCATGCTCATGGCAAGTTTCACCTTCACTGAACATTCTTTCTATCTGAATTGGATATTAGTGTCTAAAAAGTTGAATACTTTATTTTATAAACATTGCGTTTCATGTCTGTACTACTCAGTAAAAACTGAGATATAAACATTTCCTAAGCAAGTCTCCACTAAAGAATTTTCCCTGGTGCAACTCTACAGACATGCCAAAGCAATTTTTGAAGTATTGTATACAATGACAATGCAATGCCATGCAAGAGATAAATGAGCTTTAACTGTAAACTGGCCACATTACTTCTAGATTTTATCTTTAGTCTTTGGTCTACAAAGAAAAGAGAATCTAAAGCTTTTCATAAGGAAAGTTAGAATTTTCATAAAGATAGAATTAAAGGTATTGATAAGCACTGTTCTAGTCAAACTATAATGCAGACACAAGGAAAAACCCTAATAAAAACACATGCTTGCAGCACAACAGAAGACTTTTGAAGGTTTCTTGACAGTGACTGATATTTGTAACTAATTATGACATTCTGATTGGAAACAATTTTTCCATTTCTGACATTTGTAAAATGGACACATGGAAGAAAGGTCTCGTGAAGAAAGACTGTGTTGAAGAGTGAAAAAAAGGTAAGAAATTCACTTTCTAACCAAAACATATTACTGAGCTCTTGTGACAGTTCTGGAATTGCCAATAGAAGTGCTTCCAAAGCTAGACAAAGCCTAGTGTCTTTCCAGATATGTAAGAAATAACATACAAAATGACTACCTAGATTCTTTCTGCTAGTCCATCTGCTCATTGTGGTGACAACAGCAGTTGTGACAGCAACATCCCCTTCTTTTTTATCACAGAAAAATGATAAGGATAATCTTTTAATTACTAACTTGAATATATACAATATTCTTAGTGAAAAGCCTTTAGATTGGTGATCCATGTGTACTCAGGGAAGTTCTCCAAGAACTCCCTAAAATGAGAAGAACATCACAGGTGGGAAGGGTACAACTTGAGTTGTGGGCAACTGGGACTTAGACGCTTTGGTTGAGAAGATGCTAAGAAGTTGTTTTGGGGAGAGAGCAGTGAATTCAGAATAGGTAGAAGCTGCTTTGAAGGCATTATACAAAATGAGGCAGGTGTTGAAAGTCCATGATTACTTGACATAATGAAGAAAAAAAAATGTAAAGATAAATGGTATATATAACAAGGGTACATGGACGTTGTACATGTAATTTATCTGATAGTGTTGTAGCAGTTAAGTCTAGGAGTTTGCATGCCTGTGTGTATAAGAGCAACAAAGTGATGGTGAAGAAACTAAAAAAGCTAAAGCCAAGTAACATTTGCCAAGGAATCCTGCATCATGCCATGGGAAACCTGCCAAATTATATAGTCATAGATATATAAAAAGGATGGGCTGGGTTTTTTCATATTACAAAATGTGAATAGCTGGTAAATAATTTTTTCAGATTCTTAGTTACTTGCTATGAAGAAAATATTTTCATTTTAAGAATTAAAACCATACATGACCTAAAACTGAAATTATGAGATGACTAGAAATAACATGATCTGGACTGTCCTGTGGAAACCTTTATTCAGAGGGATTATTTCTGAGCTGATTCCTAGCCACTCTTGTTGTTACCACTGTTTCTCTTTGACAAATTGCCTGCACAAGTCTCTACTACAGGTATGAAAAGAGAAAGTAAAGCGAGAAAAAAATGTATCACCTTTCAAAAATGAAGATTATTGGCTTTTCTGGTATGTAAGATGAGTAAGGTGCAATATGAAACTTTAATCTGCAAACAGGCCATGCTGACAAGAGTTCTCACTCAGGACAGTTACCCACTTCCAGTCACAAGTGACTTGCCTCAGCTGTTGTGTAATTCAGAGTTCTCATTTTAAACCTAACATTTTCTTGTACTTTCTCCTTTCCCTTTAATAATATCGCTGAGTGGGTGGGTGCCAGACACTGCATAGGAAGAAGTTACTTCATGTAGAGGTTATTATACTTGATCATAAATTGCTCAAAACTTTTACAAAACTTATCTTCTCTCCTCCAATATGTAAGAAGAAAGATGTCATAGATAAACATTATGACTGAGGAAATATTCTTCAGCTAAAATCTGATAGAAAGCATATATCAGCCATCTCGAGTTTCTCATTTTAGTCTCTAAAAGCCCAATTTCTTTCATTCAAAAATCTATCATTCTTCAAGTATGATAGTATCACAATCATGAATTCTTATTCTAAGATGGGGCTATGTCAGTACTGAACTATTATTATAACCAGAACTGATGCAGCAAAATTTACAACAATTATTATTTTTCCTGGAGTTTCTCATGTCACACAGTAGACAGAAGCAGATAAAGAAAGAGGTAGTTTTGCAAACTTTCAGTTCTGTAGTGTGTTGAATTTGCTCTCCATTGCTATTCAAAATTAAGCAAATTAATTCTAGAAATAAAGATAATATTCTGACCCCCAAATGCACATATGGTCTAGTTAATAAGAAACATATGGGATCTCTTCCTTGAAGAAGAAAACAAAGAGCTTTCAGAGCTGGATGCTGATACAAGCCAGCAAGGAAGGACCAATTTCAGATGTTCCCTATGCATGCTTAATTATAAGAGAAATATTAGTAAAAAGGCAAACCAAACAGAGGCACCGTGTACAGCTTTATGACCAAAGCAGGGCCAGCCTACTGTATAGAGTGAAGTTTATCCAATATACATAATGATCTCCATAAGAAAGAGAAAATATAACCATCTTCAAAGCTTCCTTAAGAACTGGCAAGGGAGATCTTTTTCTGGGTGCTTAAAATTTGCTTGATACCTTTCAGGTAAGCATAGTCCCAGGTGGCCTTGAAACAGAATGATGGGCCTTGTCCCCCACCACTGACATAAAAGGGATCTTTACCACAGACATCAATGACCCCAGGTTCAAGCCAACTGGGATCCAGTTTCATATATATATATATAATATATATACCCATACATATAAAGTTCCCAAAAGTAAGCTAAGTGTAGGTAAGATCTTTGACCAGAATATACTGTAACATAGGCAGATCTCATCTGTTCCTGGGCAGAACTGCTTCAGAATTCATCACTGAACATTATTTTTTGAAACAGAAGAGCCTTGATAGGTTGAGCATCCTTCACTTACTCTCTCATCACGCACGTCACAGTTCTCTTATCTGTGGACATTTGTTTCCCCACAAGATTTGTAGGTTCATTTCACTAGGGCTTTAAGGGTTATTATCTCAGCTCAGGAAGCATGATATAATAGTGGCACCTTGAAAACTGTGACAACGTTTGAAGCAAATTCTGTAAATACATACACAATTGACCTTGGAAAAAAGGAAGGGAAAAAAAGTGTGGTCTCTGCTCAGTGTGGAAAAAGAAGCACTCCTTTTGTTTGCACTCACAGTTCTACCAGCAATATAATTGAACTGTCTGTGTATTAAACACCCATCTCATCACTGTGCACAGGTAAGTTACATCTGCTTGTCCATCAACACTGTGAAATTTAATGACATAACTAAACTGCAGGCTTCTGCCTTTTGAAAGCAGCCTGGAAGAAATACTGATACGACAAGTACAATATGGTCATGGTCTTCCCACGATCACTTTTTCAGTTGGATGCATTCTCTTCCCTCTCATGAACTTTTTTCATATTCCCATTTTAAACATGCACTCTTTAAAACTGTAACACGGCTTTGCCCTTCTTGTGCAACTGAGTTGTGGGGTTTGAAGACAATAAATGAGGTATGGATTAGATAAAGGCCATGGAAGGGTAGGAGCCAAGAGGGCTCCTCACTCTTCTGTTCATTCAAACAAGCACTGGTGCAAATCAGTGTGCAGGACACTGTGCAGGCAGTGTGTGTGCGTTTTTGTGCAGAGAACCTCATGCCTGTGAACAAATTTGCCCATTTCTTCCTTGAAGAGATCTATCTACCACCCCCAGAGCATGTCAGAGCTGTTTTTCACCACTTCTTTAATTTAAGTCATAGTTTACTCCTCACTTAAAACTCTAGCAGACAGCACTCCAAAATGACACTTTTTAGCCAGAATATGAAGATGCTCTTTGATGCTGTATTTTAAAGAAATGGTTTTAGAACATCTGTATCATAGCAAAAGACCAACCTTCCAGGTAAGCAAGAGGAGTTTCAATCTGTTCCTAGTCTTTATCAATTATGTAAATAAAATGAAAGCAGTCTTCTACGTGAAGTATCTACTCCTTTATCCTGTATGGAATTTCACTGTCAAAATCTTTTCAAATCACAATTTTCAGAGATACAGAATTAATTTTTTTTTTGTAGTTCCACCACTTTTCTTGCAATGGCAAGACACCTTCAAGAAAGCTCTTCTGTTGACATTTACCATATTTACTAGTGTAAAACCCCCTTTTAAAATGCGCTTTCCTCAAGAGTACCTCTAATGCTGGACTAGTTTTAACCAAGGGGATGGATATAGAACAGGTTTTAAAGTCTGAGGCCCTCCAATTAAAATTCAATAATGTTCCACAAACTGGATATATTTTTCATCAGATTGCTTTCACAGTACAGCTTTAGGCTAAAACGGTTTGTGCCGTTAGGTTGACTTCTCTTGGAACAATTTTTTTAAAACCAAATATCTAACCTTGTTATCCTTTTATCAGGTGAAAGACTATGCACACATAACTATTGCACAAAGGAAGCTAACTCTTACCTACCTGCGATTCTTCCTTATCAAAGGGAAAAGAAAGTTGTTAACACATCTAGTCTGCATCCTGGTTCATTTGATCTCCCCAAGGATGCTGAGTAAATTAACATCCAAGTATGTGTTCCCAGGTCTTCTTGGGTTTTAACTCTATCTTAGTAATGCCAAGCAAGGAGCTTCACAGATGGAAGTATACTCTATGAATAAAAGAGCTTATACTCTAAATACTTAATATAAAATAGTGTGAAAGGATAATGTCATAAATTATGATTTAGTCACCATTGTGAGCAACACAGAAAATGGTACATCCATGTGATTAAATTACTAACATCAGAAAAATTCTGTAAGTCAGTCTTTTCTGTCAGCTGCAGTAGTACAGTGACAAAGTGACAGTGAGGTAATGGAGGCTGCACGTGGGCACTTTCTGAGATTTCAGAGAAGGGAGCTTCAAGAGATGTCAAATTCCCATGTTCGAAGGGAAACATAGAATTCAAAGGTGTTCTCACAATCTAGAACATGATCGAAATTCCCAATACAGAATGAAATCTAAGGAGAAGTAATTTTTTTCCCCTTCTGGAAAAACATTAAAGGCCAATAGACAGAATCCTTGGGTTTTCTCTCCATCTGGCCTTCAGCTGCTCCTGTGTGATGTCAAGTACATTTTGATCACTTTATCTGCCCCCATACTAGGTGTTAATGGCACCTGTTGTTCTAAGCCTCTCTAAATTTTCAGATAAAGCTGAAACATCAGAACTGTGCCCACCCACAACTAATATGTCTCATCACCCTCAGCTGTAATAAAGCACTCCTGGTCAGAAAAAAAAAAAAAATCTTTAAGTGAATTACAAACCTTCAGACAAGAAAGGCAGGGAAAACATTTCAGTACTAAATGGCAAACTGTTATGTGAGCAGAGGTTAAATTTCAATTTCAACTTTTTTCCCCAGCTGCTGAGTCTGAGTGTCAAAAGACATGAAAGCAGATTAGAAGGATGGTGTGAAGAAAATACTTTAATTTTTAGCAGCTGTGCTGGCTTACAGTGAATTAATAAACACCTGCAGAAAAACTTGAGATAAGCATTTAAGGTAGAAAGTTATGTACAGCTACCATGCAAAGAAAACTGATACAGTTTTCAAAGGCCAGTTAAACTAGATACAACTTTGCCCTAAGAAATATTTTGTCCCATGCAATACACTCAAGCCAGAGAAGCTGTGAGATTTACAATTGCTGGCCCATGACAGTGCATAATAATCTGAGTTTACCTATTAGGAGCCTTCTGGTTATTTATTCTGTTCAGCTTTTAGTGATTTCACATAAAATCTTTTTTCCCACTTGAATCCTGACCAAAAGAAAGAGTAAGTTAATTTTTATATTAAAGAGAAAACCAAAAACCCTACTTGCAAGTGATGACACTGCACAGATGCCACCCTCCTCTATGCAACTGCAGCACATTTTGTGCTGTTGATTTGTGTGCTACAAAGCCACCCCGAATTTTTATGCTATAATCTCTGCTTTGCCATTACTGAACCATAAGTCTTTTGTGCTGTCTGTGGCACAGCTCTATTGGTTTTTGACATAATTTTAATGGGAAGAGCACACAACTTTCTCTTCACAAAATGAACTTTCCCTCAGTCTGTGAAATACTGAGCACATGTAGCTCCTTAAATCACCCCGTATCTTCAACTCTTCTGTCCCCACATCACCACAGTGTTCACCACCTTCATGTCCACTACAAGGAGCTCCTCAAGATCCAGATGGAGATGGCTGTCATTTCTGAAAAATACCCAACCTAATTTGTTCAGAATTAAAGATAAAGAAAACCCAGAATCCTCTTCTGGAGTAAGTGAATAATCAAGTAAAAGCCTCCTCCTGTGGTAAGCCATTTTATGCCTTGCTTTTTGTACAGTTGTGGCTGGCATGTTTGCCAGAAGTAGAGGGTTTGCTAAAAAGTCTAGGTCCTCTTTAAACTCTGCTTGCACTTTCCAGCAAAATGCCCTCAAAATCAAACTCTTAAAGATCTAAGAGATGAGCAACACCTACCTCTCCTTTTGCAATTACTTCACAGGAATGGAAAAATGATTCCAAGGCAGGAGAGAAGCAAGCAAGTCTATTTCTGTGCTTGAGTGGGTAGGACACCACCCACCTAGAATACGGTTCTGATTCTGTACATCGACTCTTTCATTGGTAATGGTCTGATGAGATCTAGGTTTAGCTGAGCTTCTTCATTCTTACAGCGGCAGAGCATGATTCATCACTGCCAAACAGGCTCAATTTAACAGCAAGGGAGAGAAACATTACAGAAAGGTATCCTGCCATGTATACTTCTTTAGATGCTGAAAGCTTGCTCCCAAATTATTTGGATATAAAGAGCACTTAAAAAATTATTAAATTGTATAGAACAGTGTGTATGCTCTGCTGACATAATCATAAAACCTGTTTCATGGACATAATCTAATAAAAATGATCTGATAATTCACTGTAGTTGGTGAAATTCTGGATGATACAGCTCATTGAGTCATGTACCTTTAGGTAACTGATTCAGACTCAGTGAAAATCGATAGTAACTGAATCTTCATGCCAATTTACTCCAGCTCAGTTGAATAAATGAGTGGAAATGAAGTAACCCTTGGATGAAATTTGTATTTGACAAATGTCTATATTCCAAAACCACCTACTACTGGCAAACTTAGATATGTTAGGAGAGAAGCTATGAATACGGAGAATATTTAAATAAAAGAAGAAATACTTTCTCAGAGTTTGTCTTAAGAGTTGCTTCTGGATGGAATTCATTCAGTGCATCTATAAAAGGAAAGCAGAGCAGATTATATATGAGTTTCTGGAAGAAGTCACGTGGTTTGACCATGCCAGATGGATGGTCCCTAAAAGACTGCAAAATGAAGCACACCACAAGCACAAGAGAAGAGCCAGGCAGGTCACATGCTGACACCAAGAGCTTGTCAAATCCTGACTCTGCCTCTCACACACCATGGTGGCTGTGCCTCACATGGACTCATTTGTACAGGGCCAGCAGGTCAGGCAGAGCAAGCAAGCAAATGTAATGGCAGTGCCACAGGCCATGTGCAAACAAAAATCAGAAGCAAGGCAACAACACGTGCTTTCATATCACAAGGCAAACTATGGCTTCAAAGGAAGAAGGCACAGGAATTGCTGTGACTACACATGAGCCTTATCTGCCAACACCAGGCCCCTGATGGCAAAATCAGCTCACCACATGTGCCACCTACACGTGGGTAGCACGTGCTGCTCTGTGGGAGGTGGCACACACATGCAGGAGAGGCTGTGGCCACCCCCATTCCTCACCAAGTTAGGACTCTGTCTAGGTATTTGTCATCTGCAACGCACAGACTGGCAAGTTCTCTGCAGTGGTCTGAACACTTCAACACAGGGAAGCTTTTCCACAGAGGCAGTGGAGAGCTGCCTTTGGTACTGATATTCCCTTGGAAAAATTGTTTTCCAGAAATATAAATAACAAACTTCTTGCTTTCTTTTTGACATTTTGAGGTGTCCTCTCACAGCCAATTAATTACTTGGTACAAAATAGTACATGTCTCAGAAAGCTGTTATGTTTTGCTCTGTTTATAAACTCCAGAGATGGTCTGTTCCTTTAGGTCTGCTTTCCACTTCTGTCCTCAACATTTATGGGTTTTATTAGATATAAAGAACATCTAACAGCCTTGGTGACCAATACATATGGAGAAGTGCTAGTCTGAAGCTACTGAAAAACACAAATATGAGACAGATTTGGCCTATATACTTCTCAACTAGTATATATTGTCTTTATGACTGACCAACGGTAGCTAATTATTAGGCTCCTTTTCTGGACAATCAAACACAGAAAATTCAGTACAGGCTGCCCAGATCAAAATGTCCGACTAGACACTCAATTTGGAAAAAAAACTCCTACACTTGAGAGCTCAGCAATGGGTCATGGTTAAAGTCTAGTCTTTCCCCCCCTTCTCCAGAGTGCACCAGTGCCCAGGAAAAGATCCCAGGAATTTAAATACCATTTTGTAGCCATTTTCCTATGAAAGAGAAAAGTAAATAAAAACAGTGTTTAGTTGTATTACGAGTCAAACGAAAGTACACAGAGATTCCCTCAGCCAAAGTCTAGGCAAAAAGCAGAGTCTCTCCCAGCCAAGTTCCTGCAGAGGGAAGCTGTGTGAAAGAGCCAGGAGACCTTTTCAAATGGAAAGTCTTTGGGCAGTGTACAGCTGGCTATCCCTGTTCAGGCTAGAGAGCAAGGGGCATGGATGATGTTGCTCCACTTCTCTCCTGTTCTCTGGCTGGTGGAGTGACTGCCAAAAACAATCTGCAGCTGAGGATCCCACCAAAGCAGCCCTCAGGCTGCTCTGATTCATCACAGTGGTCTTTAAGATGCTCCAAAGGACACAAAGGTGGTGCACATTCACAGCAACTGGCCAGCAGCTGTGCCCAGCAAAACTCAGATCCAGATGTGTCTGCTGCCAGCTGCATTTCCAAATACCCACTGCAAATGCTGCAATATTAATACCAAGGACTTACAAGTACCTGCATAGTGACTGACATCTTGTCATCTTTCTCATAACCGTAAGTTCTTTTCCTCTGACCTCTGGTCAGACTTATTCAGATTATCACAGACTGGAATATAGCACCTCTCAGGAATGCATATATTTTTAAGGACTGTGTGTTCAGGGGGATTTCAGACTAGTGTTGTGCCACCTGTGAAGAAGAAGCTCTCCAGGAGAAGACCTCTCTCATGAGGTGCCTCTGGGCTTGAGCTGTGTGCAGCCACTGGCTGCCAGCCCTGAGACACCTGGTCCTGGTCCCTTGGCCACTGCCTTGCCTGACATGACCCCACACCTGAACCAAACAGTCAAATTAAACTTGGTCAGCTAACATCATTTCTGTGGGGCTTTGTACCACTGCTTCAGGGTTCCCTTCTGTTTTTTTTGTCATGGGTAGTGGCAGTTTTTGGTTTCTATGGTTTATCAACGGTTTCCCTTACCAACAGATCTATTCCTCTGTCTGAAAGTCTGGCACAGCTGGAAACTAGAAGCAAAACCACAAGTGAATGGCCTGGCACTTACCACTCATCTCCAACCACAAACCCATACAGTTACTGGATTTGACTAACGGCTATCAATCACCCAAACTGCAGACAAACAGATATCAACCAGGAAAGTCTTGAGGGAAAATGTGAGCTAAAACCAACAGGGTATTTTACTTTTAATGAGGTGATGCTGTCTTGGAAACACATTCATTTCTTACTCGATAATTATGGCATTATTCTGTTTACCCTTCTCTCTAGTAAGGTGTGCTTATCCTTTGCTGAAGCCAAGTTCTGCCTTGGAGGGTCAGGTTAAACAGAAAACAATCCTCGTTATCCAAAAAACTATGAGTTTTCATATCATATGAATAATATGAACAAGTGCAATCTTCTGCTTCCTTTTATGTCAAGTTTCCTTAAGTGTGAAACAGAATGTCACTGTTGTTCCATCAGATCACTAAGGTCACTTAATTAAACTGTGTCTTGTGTCCATTCAACTTTAAAATACTTGAAAAAATTTTTTGTAATAGGCTGGCCACTTATCTGGGGAGGAAGGAAAAAAAAATCCCATTTTATTAGATCAAGTTTGGAAAAATGATCAGCCTCCCACACACCCCTATGCATATGAATGGCAGAAGAATAAAGGATGAAAAGTGCAAAGCACAGAATTTTGAATGCAGACAAGATCTTTCTAAGGAACAAACCTTATCCCAGTACAGTTGGTCTGGACTGTGGTGAACTTTTACAACACTTGCAACTTAAATCATTCTTGTAACAAAACAAGATAATTTCCAAAAATGGCAGAAACAAACTCAGGCCAGAATCGTACAGTACTTTGGTTCAAAGGTTGCAAGTTAAGCTGTGTAGCTTTTACAGTTCTAAGCTGCAACATCCACCATTGCTTGTTAGAACAAAAGACAAAACAGAAGAAAAAGGTTGTTATTTTAGTTCTTTCTGCTACCAAGATCTAACTGTAAGCAAGCACACAAGTGAATGATTACACTTTGGAGCTCTTGGTCCACTATGATATGTTGGTTTAAGGTTCACTGGAAAACACCAGATAATGTGATTGCAAAGTCTATGTTTAAATTGCTGCATGATAAAGAGAACAGTTCTCTCTTAAACCACATTTAAAATGTTTGGCAGTTTATATGGAAAACCTAACTTATAAGCAGCATTTTTGCCTGTACTTACTCTGTTGCTTTTTGCCATGTCTCTACTGTCTTGGTTTTATTATACCTTCCCTCCCAACATCCAATTATACATCCTATTTTTTCTTTTGTTTACAGACTCCTCCGGTGCTGTTCTCTAATTTTCCCTTCTGACCTAAAGAAGATCGAAAATATATTACAGATCTTTCCACTGCTTTTGAAAGACATTTCAGAAATGTGTTGAAAATAAGAGAACACAGCATGAGAAGGAAAAGTTAAGCTAAGAACTGAAAAGAAGTAGAATTTTTCCATATGGAGGAATACAGGATCTATTAGGCAAAGCCAAATTTTTTTATCCTACTGCTGCATAGCTACTATGCCCACTTGAAACAGTGAGGACTAAATGACCAGCTATGCAGAAGCACAGGAAAATAACTGACAAGGAAATAAGATGCATCTGAAATGATACTGTGTTGTAGAAATAAGCCTTACAATTTGTTGCATGGCAGTGTTCTTACTTTAGAGGCTCCTTATTATCTTCAGAGCCTCTTTTCAGACTGTGTTCACGGTACGGTTCTTGTATGTGTAGAAAGGTAAAATAAAACTGGTCTTCACTACCATCAATCAGAGTTGTCTTTCTTTCTCATGGTCAGTATGTCCAGGATTTCATCTGCAATATCCGTAGACACAGCAAGAAGTTAAAATACCAGTCTGTTGACAATTCACAATGATGTGCAAATAAAGATAATTTTAGAAAGACAAGGAATATTATCATTCCCTACAGAAATCAGGCTAAGTTTATCAACTGATTTCAGCTGGAGACAGTTCTGTTTATGGTGGTTTGTATAAATATGTAGTTTCTCTGTTCTGCTCCCATCCAGACCCAAGCATCTACAGTCACATCACCGACGCACTTGAGCTGTGGCAGGAGTATGTCCTTAGAAAAACAAGCTCTATATTCAATTGCAAAGTATTTTGCTGATAATGTTTCAGTATATGTTACTTTACTGTTGATTATAGGCTTTAAACAGATGTTTCTGCTTTCCCAATGGTTTGGTGAATTGAATAATATTAATAGAAATAAAAATGTAAGTAATGATATACTGTTACTTAATTTGAAGTGATGGTCATTTAGCACACATAAACAACCTCCCCGTTGGGTATGCATTTGCAAGGTTACAGACTGATTATTCCTCAAGACCATTCAACAGCAACACAACTCATCATAAGGAATAACTAACCCAGGCTATGTCAGGAGTAGGGGACACAGTACTTTTAAATTTCCAAGCAATTCTCTGCAGCATTTCTGCGAACAATCTTTCCCAAAGCCCACTGTCGTGTTTACTTCAATCTCCAAATGAAGAACACACTTAGGCCATTGAGAACCTGTGGCTCTCTGTTGAACACACGTTGCCAGACGTATACCTCTTTTCTTTTTTTAAAGTGCAACCTTAAAAGCCTGTATCTGTGAGAGATTAGCACTTACAGAACAGCTAATTCAGACCAAATGAGCTCAAGGCGAAACTGATGTTAGTTAGGACAGACTCAAGGAAGAACTGGACTGCAGTTCTGCTGCCTGTCCCATACAAAGCACCAGGGACCTGCAGGCTTTGTTACAAGTTATCACTTTGTTGCCTCTGGTAACAAAGGGGAGCTGCACACCTTTCTCCGGATAAGGACGTGCATACAGTAGCTCACACACTCATTCCTTTGTAGGTGCCTTTTTGTGCCTGTGTTTATGTGTGTGGTATTTCAGCAGACAGGTAACAATAATCATACTTCCAGAGTGGCTTAAACTGGGGCAAATTTAACTTATAAACACTCTTTTGCACTCCTATGCAGCCTCATGAAGCCCAGAAGAAAGACTGTGAATTCCACCCCACCCTCAGCCTCAACTCTCAGCTGACAGTTCTTTATAGTTCCCACATACATTGCAACTCTTATTTTGAACAAAAGTCTCACAGTCCTGGGTTTATATCACAGATGGGACAGCTGAAAGCTCTAACAGCATGACTGAAAGAAGTGCAAGGCATGGAAGCTGGGGACACCACTATGCAACACCCTCTCCTGCCTTGTCAGTTTGCAGCACTGTCTTTTACCATGCTCACTTCAAGTGCTGTACTGTGCACATTAACAGAGAATAGCTTTGCCACTCTTTGTGCCACCCTGTCACAATGAATTGTTTCTGCAGAGGTTACAATCTCCTTTGAAGTCAGGGTTAATTTCAACAATGATTTCAGTGAAGCCAAGATTTCACCACATGATCCTGCTTAAAAGGTAGTCTTTACACTCAATGGCAGAAGTTCATACTTCCCTATGAAGTTTTGGAGACAGCTTAAAAAAATATGTCCCTGTTACACTTGGCTATTTCTTTCTGCAACCACTTGACCATCTTCATTACACAAAGCATTAATTGAAACTTCAGCTGCAGAGCTGACTCAGCTGCTCTTTCTTTGCTCATGAGTCGGGTAGAAGTGAGGGGCACATTCTGAGTGGATCCCCCTTCTCAGAATCACAGGAACACTGGGGTTGGAGTAGACCTTGAAGATCATCCTGTCCAACCACCAACCCAGCACCACCATCATCACTCCTGAGCCATAGCCCCAAGTGCCACATCCATCTCTTGAACACTTCAGAGATAGTGACTCCACTATCTCCCTGGACAACTTATTCCAATTCCTGACCGCTCTTGGACTGGAATTTTTTTTCTAATACCTAATCTGAACCCTTCCCAGCTCAGCCTATGGCCATTTCCTCTTGTTCTTTCACTGGAGACATGGCAGAAGAGACCAGCCCCGAGTCTCCTTTTCTCCACAACAACCCAGGTTCCCTCAGCTGCTTTATGTTTTCTAGACTTCACCAGCTCCATTTCCCTTCCCTGGACACCCTCCAGCACATCCTTTTTGAAGTGAGGGACCCAGAATGGAACACAGCACTCAAGATGTGACCTCACCAGGGGAGATCTGACTACAGAGGGACAATCACTTCCCCAGTCCTGCTGGCCACAAAATTCTCATGGTCTCCTTCCACAGACCCATTCTACCACCTGGTTCTGTAGTTGGCACAGTAAAGTACCTGCAATGAATCTGATAACTGCACTTCAAACTGTACTGATGACTTATGGCTTGTTTAGAAAGGGGAATAAAGACTTACTGTATTTTAGTGCTTTAGATGATTCACAGTTTCTCAATAACCTAAGACACTGTAGCTAAGAATGAATATGTGTACTGCTAGTTTTTTAAAACCTGATTTTTTACGATTCTAGGTAGCCTGTAGATCCCAAACCCAGTGCTCACATCACCAGAGTTTTGATATTATCACATCTGTATACATTATCTAGAGCAACAAAGTCCCAAGCTCACGTTTTTTCTACACACAATGATGTAACTCCTCTAACTGGACAAATTTATACTATTCAAAGATGACTTCATACCAATAGCTTGTTTCCCTGTCTGCTGTTTGTGTCCACCAGGGAACTTGGCCCACCATAGGTATTTTAATAGAGTCACACATCGCTTATCTGCTGTTAGAATTTTCAAGCACAGTTGGTAATGCAGTAACTGTCTCACATATATTAGGAGTTGACAGAGTAGGCTGAAAAATGAGACAACTGCTAAAAACATGATTTAATATTTAAAAATGAATAAATAATAACCTCATACTATTCATGCCAATCTTGTGGCTTATGAATTTCTGGGACTGATGATTTTACCAACAGCGGGCTGATTAAAACACCATGGAGCTGCTGCATGGACAGTCTCAGTAAGAAACGCCTGTGAATGGCATGTTTCCCTCCTGGATAGATGAAGCTTGTTGTACTGAGATAATACTGTCTTACTTTTGGTTTGGGGAGGTGGAAAAGGGTTTTGGGAGAGGACTGTCTTTCCAGTTTTGGGTTTAAATTGGTGCCTGTAAGCATGAAGTCACAACCCTGCCCACCCTCTAGCGCATGACTTCTTCAGCTTGACTGTGCTGTGAATATAACAGAGGCTAAAAAAATTAATAGCTTCTTCTGATGATTTTTAGCTCTGTATTTAGACCGAAGGGAGACAAACGCAGTTGCTTGTTTAATATCATAGTTAAATGTGCCTAGCTGGCATTGTTACATAGACAGCCTGACTCCTGAGTCCCACATGTGCACCTACCAACCTCCTACTCTGTGCAGCATTGAAATCATACAGGAACGTGGTTTTGAAAACTGGGCAGGTATAGATGCACTAAGAATGAAGCACCAAACATTCTGATGCTTTTTCTCAAGACTGCCTACTCAGAAGAGAATTCAAGACTGGTGATCCGAATTTTCTTTTATAGAGCATTTCACACAGATCTGAATCTGGGATTCCGCTCTTTTTTCCCCTTTCATCCTCATTCACCTGGATTAAGTATTACCTAACTGAAGGAATAAGACATTCTCTTCTTCCCTAAAACACTGGTCTCGTGGCTTTCTGCCTAGGAGCTGCTCACAGTCCTTGACCCAACTGGAAGAGTTTTTATGTATCCAGACACAAGTGGATGCTATTCCTATTTCTGCCTTTCTCTTTAATGACATGTTAACCAAGTAGAAGGTACAAAGCCCTCTCCTATTGGCCTGGAAAATGCTCAGCCTCAAGGTGTATCTTTTTATAAGTAATTCAAATCTTTATCTAAACATTAAAAAGCGCCAAATGATGTCCCCATGCCCTCAAGCCCCTGTCAATTGTGCCAGCTGCATCTCTGAAGGACTCTCTCATATGGTAGCAAGCCATATAGCAGAGCTTACCATTTTCCCTAGTGATCTTTACTATCCATGCACCAGAGCTTTTAAATCACAAAGAAAACAGGCACGATGACATATACATTTACTCTTTCTTTACTATGACATATAATGACACTCCATCCAAATGTCTAGAAGTCACTGCAAACTGCTTAATTAAACAGGAAATTTAAAAACTGGAGCTGTCATACAAGGAATTTTTGAAGTAAAGTTTATTTTGGGGGTGCTGTCATCATCATTGCACACGGGCAGAAAAGACACACAAAGCAGAATAGTTTCTGTGTACATAACACATACACCTGAATACTGAGCAGTTTCTGATGATCTGTAAATAGAATAAGATCCTTGGGAATCTAACTGAGAGATTTTAGGATACAAACTCTGTGCATTCATCTCTGCAGAAGCCTATAAATCTGTACCAAAATGAAAATGTGCAGTTTTAAAACAGCTATGACTTTATACAAACCTCAGACTGCAGGAGGAAAAGAACTGAAAAGTGTACTTTGTTTAGCTGAATCAGCCAAGATGAGAGAAATGTTCAAATTTACCCTAGGTGTATCTAGACAGATATATATTTATTTATTTTCTGTGTCCCAGTCCTTTATACACTTCTGCGTATTTCGGATCTACTTCTTAAATAAATACTTGGCTTGCATTTGTGTTAATGTATTTTTAGATTAAGGGTGATTTCAACTGAGGTGCCATCCACTTAAAAGATACAGCCACCTGTAATGTACAGAGTGGGGCATTCTTACAGAGCTCCCTTTTCTCCTGCACTTAGCCAGGCTTAAAGCACCCTCACTGTGTTTGTGATAGCCTACAAAATTCTATTCAATCAAACTCAAACTGTCCAATGTCTCCTAGACATAAACAGGATTTTGGTATCTTTTGTGACGCTGTGTAGTGTTGTATTATGAAACCCATTCCAGTGAAGTCCCTGGGATATAAAAATGCCCACAGAAGTCTCAGTATGTTTCTTTACAGACCTTTAAGATCTTTAAAAACAAAAGCAAAAAAGAGGAGGGAAAAAAGGCAAAAAGTACCCAGCAGGACAGCAAAACAAAAAGGTTGTTTTAATAACAAACCTATGTTTATCATGCAAAGTTTTAGCTGCATTCTCATACCTTTATCCTTCCAACACCAGTGGAAACAGATTGGTGATTACCCAAGGGCACTACCATTTCCCAGCAAAATTGCTATTGCATTTATTCAACCTTTTGCATATACTCCACGGAGTTTGCGAAATTTTACATTTTATTGCTACCAAGATCACAGTAACATGGCTTTTCTTTTGCAATCTATCAGAAGAATCCAAAAGACAACACAGATCATGCAGAGAGTATTGCAATGTTAACCCACAAAGCCACCATTTAGGGCTGTTTGCTGTGGCTTTATGGCAAAGAACCCTGAGAATGGCCTTCCAAATCATGATTGTACACTGAAACATGTTGAAGTCACAATGTTTGTGATGAAAGAACATAGCACATACAGACTTGGCGGATTTTCGACCTCTACAGTTTTTGACAGTCTCCCAAAATACAAGACTGAGAATGTCAGACTGACCCTACATCTGGCAAGAAAAATGGAAGTCCTGGTTTTATCAAACTCTGGTTCAAATAAGATTCATTTCCATAAGGAAAAAAATATTGATTTTGTAGTATTAATGTAATATTTGCATTTATATAGAAGTAGAAAATTTAATTTAATGTGTGGATTTGGAGATTCAGAGAAGCTCATACACCATTTTAAGAAAAAATGAAATTAAATTGGTGGAGTTTGTATATGGCAGTATTTCTTATCTGTCAAAATACTTCAGATTAAATGAGAGGAAAAAACTTTTGAGCATGTAATAAAGTTCTGCATTCATTTTTTGGCCTGTATCACTCTTATTGCAAATGCTAAAATGAAGCTTTTGACTCTGCTATTTGAATCAGAAAAACTATCATCAGCTTAATACTATTGTGAATATGTCGGTATATGGGCTAAGAATGAATCTTTACAAGTTTGCAATGGAGAGTTTAAGTGATATTCCTAAAATCCTCATTCTTTTTTTCTCTCCTTTTCTGACTTCATTTCTGAGTCAGAAACAGAGAGGGTGGAGGATAACTCTACCCAGGTCATTTGACCAGGCAAGAAGCCTAAGAAAAATGATTTTTCCATATAACATTAATAAGCAGTAAAATCCCAAAGTTATTTTTCAAGACTTCAAATTAGTATTTGAACTTATTGTATAAATTGCATAGTTGTTTCTCAAGGCCCTTATAGCATTGCATGTCCCTGTAAATTGTACTGATCTGTACGTACCCAGTATGTATTTTTCTTTCACATTTTCTTTTTGTATATCCTTTGGCTCACCATGGGTTTTACAAAATGCTATACAGTTTCCTCATGGAGATCACCCAGGTGATGACAACACTCACTTTTTGCCTTTAGCTCAACCAAAATGTCAGTGATTGGGTTACTATAAAGACAGATTTCCACTGTTAAGATTCTTGCAGGTTTTATCCTCTCCACACCCTGCGTGGTACAACTTGCACATCAGTGTCTTTCTGCAGGCA
The DNA here is from genome assembly GCA_013389925.1 of Aegithalos caudatus. Taxonomy (NCBI): domain Eukaryota; kingdom Metazoa; phylum Chordata; class Aves; order Passeriformes; family Aegithalidae; genus Aegithalos; species Aegithalos caudatus. The sequence continues at coordinate 157,206 of WEIU01015939.1, forward strand.
AAGACCAGTACATGAGAGGGACTCTTGAATTCACAGCTCACCTGCGTATTTTGTAGTGAGATAGCTCCAATTTCATACAATCAGCTGAAAAAAGCCATTTATCTTGGAGGATGGGGTTGACTACATTTAATGTGTCTGTTACCCTACCCTCAGGCTACCTAAGTTATTCTTAAAAAATCCCACCTCTGGAAAAACAACTTTACAGCAACTTCTTAAATTTCAAATATCCCAAGATCAGACTACAAGCAAACACCGTATGCTTTAATGCACAAACTGCAGAGGAAAAAGACTCTGCTGACCACAGTTCCCTCCCCTCCTCAGGGTAAATCCTTTCCAGAATGCAGCTTTACTCTAATTTGATCAACAGCCTCTCTCACCCAGTTTTATTTGCATTTGGATTCAGGTTCAACCAGAATACAACAATGCTCATGGCAAGTTTTACCAAGAGCTGGGAGTCCCATCAAAAGGGACTTCAAGATAGCAACAAGCATGAATCTGCAATGGGCATTTGTATTTTGCACTGCAAATAAAACATCTTATCAGGCCTTTCCAATATAAACATGATTTGGTATATTTTAACAGGCATTAGTGCACATTTTTTCAAAGGAAAAGCATAAAGAAAATAAAACTGTATTTCTTACTTTCGACGGAACATTTCTGCAAATATGCAGCCAACACTCCAAAGATCAACTGCTGTTGCATAACTGGACTGAAGCAAGACTTCAGGAGCTCTATACCACAAAGTAACAACCTGCAAAACAAAAAGGAACAGGAAAAAGAGTGCTTAGCTGCAGAAGTACAACCTCCCATGTGCTGTACGTACAGCTTCCACTTAGTTTAATCTATATGGTAAAAAATCACATAGTAGGGCTAAGTGGTTTAGCCAGCACATAGAAAAGGATGGAAAATCCCAGTATGGAATCCCTGTATGGAAAATCCCAGTATCCATAGCTGCAGTGATGATGACTCAGGATGGGAGACCATTTCTTGTCAAGAACTTTGCAATTCAGGGTACAACAAAACTATAGTTTCAGAGTACAGCACTGGTGCGATAATCATAGTACCACACCACACTACCAGCAACTCTTTGAAGCTTTTGCAGCTTACAGACCCCAAACACTTTACAGTTTTGGACTCTCTGTAGGGCAAATGTTAGTCAGTTCAACAAGGCCTTGTTTTCCTAACTCTCGTGGATGCAGATGTAGTCACCAGAGCCAAAGTGGAAACAAACAAGGCAGGGAATATTGTGGGTTTACCCATAGGACAAATGAGAACCTGCAGCATGTCTGTTCCCAGCCCTTTATAGTTTATGTGCTATTTTCTATAAAAGAAATTGGCTAACTCAAGTGCATGGGCCAGTTAGGGTAAATATGTTTGTCCTGCCTCAAAAGTTGTCTCTGAAGAATCTGAAGAAATTATAACTTTTTTTATCGGTTGAACACAGATTAAGTCAAACCCTTCTCAAAGCTTCCAAAAGCATCAGTGCTGTCTACTGTGGTTTCCTGGCACACAAAGGAACACTAAACTGTCAGTTTATAACCAAGCAACACAGGACACGGATTCCTGGCAGATTCCTGACCTTTAGAGATGTGTGATGTCTCTGCCCACGTGCTGCTGGTCAGAGCAGCAGTAACTTCTCTCACACTCCATGTTCAAATGACACACTCCTTCCCACAGACATATGCCACGTAAAGCTTTTAGGCTGTTCTTGTCCTGGTGGTTATGTCACAACTCATTGTAGGGACCCAGAGGGAATTTTAGTGGCACATCTCCATCAATGTACTTTGATAAGTCCTGCTCACTGAACCCACAACAGAGATGGGACAGTTTATATTTATCCTTGTGTATCCCACAAGTAGACCAAATACAGATGAGGCTGACTGTCTCTTCAGGACATTTGCAGAAGAATGCAAGGAGCTTCTGCAAAGTCCTGATTGTATCTTGTTAGAATATAATCTCAGAGCCACAGAAGAATTCCACTCCTGAATACAGTTATAATCCAGCCATAACAACATATAACCATCAGCTAAGTGCCAATAATTTCTTACTCTGCGTTACAATTTAAACCTCTGACTATTATAAATATGGGGGCTGGCAGGGTCTCTACAATTACTGTTCTTTTCTTAAACAAAAAGAATGAAGATGGGAGATGTAACATTCAGGAGGAACATGAACCAAATTAAAACTCAAAGAAAAAAGGATAGAAACAAAGAAAAGTATAAAAATTAAAGTAAATTGGAAAATTATCTTAATTAGAAAGGTGAGTTCTGAATTTCAAGATTGACACAAAGAAATGTGTAAGAATAGTGTGTTTTTTCAACGATAACAACGTAATTGTCTTCTAAGAAAAATAACAATGAAAGTAATCAGCTGAATTTGCTGGTCAAAGCCAGATGCAACAAAAGCAGATAAACATTTATTACAATCATTACATGCCCTGACAGCCTCTGGAACCACTGAATGGCTATTGAAGGGAGGTTCATGTATATTTTCAAGAGTGGCCATATTTGCTAATAGCTCTTTTAAACACTTTGATGTTTATTTATAAAATTTGTCTATGAAACAGTTCAATAACACAGTAAAAAGTATTGCACTGGCAAGCTACACTTCCACATACCTGTCCACAGAAACAGATTCTAGTGTGGAAGCTGGGCTTTAATTAGCTCCATTTGTCTTGTTCCTGATATGCTACCACACCAGGGATGCTTTTATGAAATCTTTCTCTGTATAAAAACCAGAGAAGTTTCTTCAGATTCACTCCCAGGAAAGAAGACAAATATAACTAGAGGTCAGGGATTCTCTCTGGAGATGCCCTGTCTGAATCAGATATAATTCCTCCTAGAACACATTATTCTTCCTAATGCAGATGTATCTCTCCAACTGAGCCAGGGTTTTATTCTCGCATTTGTGAGTACCTTTGTGGAAAAGCTGACTGAAGTAATATTGCTTTGAGAAATTAGATATAACAATTGCAACCCATTACTGTTTGTGAATGGCTGGGTGTAGTGTCGGGAAGAGCTGTGTGATCTCTCATCTGTGGAATACCACCAAACCTCACGATTCCTGGTTTAAGGTCCACATGGCTTTTCTCACACAGAGCACAAGGATGATTTATTTTCCCCAGTGCCACGAGCCCTGCAACATTAGGGCTCTGCATTCTCACAGGCAAAGAACCAGGGGATGCAGGGTTGTGGACCATAAGTGAAGTCCCTTCCAGGTGAGTGTGGCACAGGACAGCTGCTCCTTTCCTGAGAGATGCATCACAGCTCTCGCCCGTGCCCGTGCTTGCTCAGGGGAACAGTGCTGTTTTCAGACGGCCACAGGAGTGTGCAGCACTTGCTGCTTCTCCCATGTAACCCCTTACTGGCAAGTTCCCCAAACATTTACACCCTGCTGTGCCCCATGCATGCATACACAGGGGGCTGGGAGATTTTACTTGAGTAATTTGGAAAGCTAAACCTGTAAAATATAAGATTTCCAGAAGACTAACAGTTAAATGTCAGCTAATGCCTGATTGCATTATAGTCAGAGAGGAAGGAATCTGTGCTGAGCTGTTTTGATATGTTCTGTCATTAATGTGTCATTATAAAAGTGATCACATAACCTTTAGGGTTTGTAACATGCAAGTCCGTGTTTCAAAATGTGAACTTGAAAGGGATCAAAATGTACTACATGTCAGTTTGCACACACGTAATGCCACAGATGACTCCTTTTGTGGTCAGGGTCTTCTCCTGAAAAGCACAGGATGATGTGTACGATGCAGTGGTTATGACAGTTTCACACTCTCTCTTACCATAGAAACCAAGAAAATATTTGTGGACATTCCATTAACATTTGCAGAGAAGTAGAAATGAAAATTATTCTGAACACAAGATATGGTGAGGCTGAACAAGCAGGTCATCACTTCCTCTTCAGCACAGTTCTGAGTGAAAAGATGCTTTGCTTAGGTAAGTCAAACCACCAGGGAGACAAGGTCTCCCTGAGCCAGAGAGCACTTAACAGAGCTGCTTGATTAAGTCTCATTTTTAGGATGAAAAAAGCATCAGTATCTGCATCAGTACATCTCACTTCAATTCTGTCTCTCTTGAAAATCTGACATGTGAAATGCAGCACATGATGATTGCTCTGTAGGAGGATTCATGTTCACATGCTGATGGAAATCCTAAATTGTGCAAGACTCCAAAATACTTTGGAGGCTGTCAACTTCAGCAACCATGTTGTATGTTAGTCCTCTCACCTAAGAAATTTCTCTCCACTGCCTTCTCCTTGTTTCTCCTTGCCCTGGCTGCTCTCTTCAGCTCCCCTCTTACACCTGCCAGGTTTCTACCACACATCCAACGACCTCCTGACTTCTTTCCCCTTCCTGCCTCTGCCTTCCTGTCACACACACTAGTGGTCCCCTGACAGCATCACCAACCATGCCTAATTCCCTGCTACTCCTACACAAATGCCTGGGTGGACACAGCCTGATGCCCTGCTGCATCCCATGGGCTCTGCATTCCCTCACATTCCTCATCAGCTCCTTTGCACCTCCAAGTTCCCTCAAATTCATACCCTGTCCTCAACTGCCTCCAAATGGGCAAAACTAGGTCCTTTTCCTCCTTTAGCTTCTTAGCCCACTCTGCTATCCTGAAGATACCCTGAACATGTGTATTTAACAGATCCAGCTACATATGAACAGACTGAGAATATTCACACAGTGTAGAAGTAGGTACCTAAAGATGTAACTAAGTTCCCTTTCCAGTGCACATTCTATGTTTCTGCTACCCAGATAAGCTTGGATGGTATCAGGTAAGAAGGGTATCAGTAGCTGCAGATCACTACTTCTAACTTTATAGAAGTTAATAGATTTAGGCAGCAGTTCATGGTGAAAATAAATGACATGCATCTGAGAGACAAAAGAATGGAAAAGAACATCTGCAGAAGTCTACTGAGGCTGCGTCTGATTCTCTGAAGAAGGAAATATACTCCGTGAGAGGCAAAGGCAGAATTACATTTAGAGTCAGATGAAGAAAGAGAACTTAATTTTGAAATAAAGCTTTCTGCCTTACTACACCTGCCAGATGTGGCTATCAGGCACCACTTAGCCCAAGGACCTTCAATCCTTTGCTTCATGTTACCTGTTTCTGCTGAAAAATGAAATTAGTGGGAAGCACCCACTCACTAGCAACAGAACAGAAGATCTAGGCATTGTGTCAGTCTCATATAATTTCAATTTACATTATAGAACAGATTTTCATTTTTGCATAACTTCTCAATTTAAATGGATCCACACAATATACAAGCCCTTTCCAAATATAGTTGCTGTCTGAATAGCATTCAGTTCAAAGAAGACAAAGACAAACAGTGGTTTAGGGATGGGGTTGAGTAACACAGACACAAAAGACTACATTTCAGTTTGCCACAGACTTTAAGTATAGACCAATGCCCAGTTGCACAGCTACATGAACAAAGCAGGGATCAGACTGTAACACAGCAGCTATGTCTGTGCTAGGAAATTAAATGGGACAGGAAATGTTCCTTTGGCACTGAGACCAGAAAGTACAGAGTGGCCTATGTCCATATTATTAAATTCTCAGCCTACCAAAAAAGGTGACTGCATGCAAACTGCTTATTGGGAATGGTCTTTGGTCCATGCTTAACTGCCAGCGCCTAGGAACTGTCTGGGGAGGGCTGGTTGGAGTAACTCATGCCAGGAACCATTCTAATAATTTAACAGTATAGACAATTGAGCTCAGTACCCACGAATGCTTTCTGGCACTGTTTAATCTACCAGCCAGTGAGTCACACTGTGGCTCCGGGTCTTCCTTTCACTCCAGAAGGAAGGCATTTTGCTATGCTTCCCTCATCTCCTCTGATTCAGAGGTGGCTCCACAAGAGTGATGGGGTGGGAAGGCACAGCCTACTCCTCATCTCACCCAGCAACTGGTCTCACTTTATCCTAAATGTGTTGCACAGGTCAGATGAACACATGCTGCCTTTGATTACCATCCATGGGGAGAATCTGACTGGCCCACATGTAGACATCTTCCTTTTAGATATGCCAAGCTGGATGAGATAATTCTATACTAACTAATTCTGAAGTGGCTTGGAAGAGGCCTGTAAAACCTTTTAAAACACTAACTTTCACAAAAATCATGCCACAAAAGAAATTACCAGGATAGTTAAATTCATGTAAAGTATCTTGAATCCAAGTAAAATTCTTGTAAATATTCTGCTTTTGTGATTATGATTTCTTCTGTGCTCTTTTTTGTGCTGATTTTATTAATTAGATTAGATTAGATTAGAGCCTTTTTGGATCATTTTGTTACTTAAAGCATTTAAATCTTATGAAAGATTACTTGCAATTTTTTTTCCATTTTCCTTACAATGCTTCTTAAACTCAGGTTTTTTGCTCAGTTCTCACTAACAAGGCTTTCACGTGATCTTAAGGACATCTTTTTGACTGATTTTAATTTATTTTTGTCCTTTCTTTTTGAGTAAAATGAGGGAACATAGCTACAGAATATATGGTACAGTATGCAGAGTCAAGCTCTTTAGTGCTGCCTCATGGTTTTCCAATTTCACAAAAAATCTTTTGCTTCAAACTGTTCATGAGGATTCAAAGTGGAATCTTACCAAATTCACTATGAACCTGCTACTTCATGGCTTGTTCTTCAGGACTGGTACTGAAAAACAACTTGAAAGAATTTTCTTGGAGCTTTGTAAAAAATGTCTTCTCAGCTGTCTGACTAAGCTTGACACATTTGCCACAGACTAGCTGGAGAGGACAGAATTACAGACAAGCATATTGACTGAAGCCTGGCTTCAATCCCCACTGCTAAGAGAGGCTGTCTCTGCCTAATCCACCTCTCTCTCATTTGGTAGAAACACAGCTGAAGAGACTCCACAGAGACCGAACAGAAAAAATGTAGTTTTTGAACTGAATATGCTGAAATGGCTTGCTGGTCTGACAGTGTTACATTGCTTAAAATGAAGTCAATATAATATTAAAAACTGCCTAGGAAAAGAAAGAATTTGTTTAATAATGTTTCATTGCCTTCAGTTTGGAGTATGGACCAACAGCCAGGACTAGCAGGGTAAAAGTGGCAATCCAGAGGGCTGGCAACACCAGGTTGTGACATGATGGCATTTCTGCAGGATCGTGGGCCCCACACTTAGTCCTGTGTGCTCCTCTGAGTCCTCCCAACAGCCCAAAGTGGCCCCACTTTCCAGCCTTCTTGTGTAGCAGATCCACCACCACTCCCTCACCATCCCTGCTCTGCTCCAGCAATGAGTACTCCCCACCACCATGTCAACTTCCATGCCCCCTAGGAACACTCAAAAGACCTTTGGAAGCGCATCACACCTATGCCACATAAGGAAAGGATTTCTGTGGTTTTTGTGAATGAGTCCCAGGAAATAAGGGAGGAGGTAGTTTGGAATGTGTTGGAGGTAGGAGCAAAGGCGAAAAGAAGAGAGGAAGGGAGGATAGTGCCTCATTCCACCCTGCAGCACCATTGCACAACAATTCCAGCACAGGCAAACAATACCCACCTGTCAAAACCCACCTGTCCAACAGGTGTAATGAGGCCAAGACAGGGGATTTTATTATTAGTATTAAATTTTAGCCCTTGTACAATGATGTATTTTTCATCTCTGCTTTGGAAAAGGGGAGTGTCTCCTTTACTTGCTGGCACCTTACTGTGTTTTCCTATCAGTATCCTTAGAGCATTCACTGAGCATTCTGCATTTATAAAGCAAATCTAGAACTCTCTTTAATCTATCTCAGAAGACCTATTATTATTCCTAACCGTGATAGAGAAGGTAATAATCGCTACATTATATGATGTGTTTTAGTTTCCAGGGACAGTATCTGCCTGAACAATTTTGTTTAAACTCTCTTTTGAATAGTGATTCTTCCACTATTTAACTGTTTTCAGTTTCATCACAGAGATAGGTATGATTGGAGAGAACGTTTCTTTCTTAGAGAAAGATGATTATAGTTTGTCTGTTTATAGAAACATTAAAATAGTTTCCCTTTTAAAGTAAGTGTGTATCAAACTCTAGTGGCTTTTAAAGAGCATTTTACTTCTTGACACAAGATTTAGCACACAAAACATGAAATCCTTTCTAGTGCTATGGGTCTTATGAAGTGCACACGGCAATACCAATTTTATCTCTTTGTCTCAATTTTGGCCACAAGCTAGATGAATTGCTTTATGAAAACTGGAATGAATGTTATCATTCCCTAAGTCAGACCATCAAGCAAAAGATTGTATATTTATAGAAGACACAAATCCTGATCACATGTGCCACCCACTACCAAGTTGCTGTTTTAGAATGGGATCTCCTGTTTTTTGATGCTAAAGCACGAGTGATTTGAAGGAAACACAGTTTAGCATCTACTCTAAGATAACATGACAAATAAAGAAGCCATTCATTTCTTAGATGCTCTATACACACAAAACTAACCAGAATTTTCCTTTTTTTTTTTTTTTTATTTCTAGGAAGAACCACATCAACCCAGTGTGACAGTACTGCTGAAGAGCATTTCTAGGTACATCCGCTGTCAGGAGGCATCAATGTGCGTGTATGTGTGTTTGTACATCATGTGGATATTTTACCTACATTCAGTGGCTTTTCGCTTAAAAGTCTCTGTGCACGAAACATCTGTGTGGAACAGCTACTAGAACGGAAAACTGACTCTTAACATGAGGTAATATTTCAACCACTAGTGATTCAGACCTTCCCTCAAAACTCACACAAGGAAATGTATTTCTACTAAGCAGAATATTTCATAGAATCCTCTACAGAGACAATAAAGAGAACATTCCTGAAAGACTACCTGAGACTTCAAGTGAAAAGTGTTTTATCTTTATACAAAAAGAAATGAGCAAATATAGTACCAGCAACACTACTCTACCTGATCCAGATTCCACAAAAGTCACACTTGCAGGTCTTGTTGTGTATTGAAATCAAAACCATGATTCTCTATTCTCTGAGCTGTAGAGCAGCCTTCTACAGAATATGGGACAAGTCAATTCTTTACAGAAATGGTCAGCTTTGCATGCAATGGGATTTAAGCTTATATTGCAATGTATTTACAGATATTACAGATTTACTTAACACTGAGTGACAGCTCTTTAACAGAAGTAACCATTCTTCAATCATGCTTCAAGACTCAGTATTCAAATCTGTAGATTGAAACACCAATTTCTAATAAGCTATCTCAGAACTAAAAAAACCCCACAAAGGCAGAAAAAATAAACACTGCTGTCTTCTTATGCTGATCAGGTCAAACACCAACTATAAGGAAGATGACATTTCCTTCCACAATTCCAAATGGAATTAAAGCTAAAAAAAATCCTAAAAAAAATCTAAAAGGCGGCAGCCTGAGATTGTGCCTTGGAATACAGACCTGATTCTGGGTCTGGCTGCAGCACTTTGGCATGTTTCCACTCCCTCAGTCACCTGTTGCCGTTTGTTAGCTCAGGGAACAGTCCTAACATCTGGAAGCACATATGGGCTTTGTTGCTTTGCTCTCCTCTCTATCTTTAAGCCACAAAATCAACTTATCTAGCGTACTGCATATTCCCACTGGATGGTATACACCTCTTCTACAGCATCTCACATCACTTATGCCCTGCCCCTGGGAGCAGGAGAACACACAGATCTAATTTGTGCCTAGGACCAAACCATGGTCACCTCCATGCCAAGATCCCCCAGAGCTGCCCTTGAGACTGCCTGGCCCTTCCTTGGCTTCACAGACTAGAGAATCTGAGCCTTACCACCTACTGCTTGATAATGATGACCAGCTTTCCACTGCTACCAGAAAAACAGAGTCTGGTCGACAGAAAGAGTGTTCCCACTTCCTGGGGTGCTGTGTTGGACTACAGTTCTGAACAGAAAAAGCCTAAATGAGGCAAAACCATGAAGGCCACCACAGACCTCTCTCCCATGGAACTTGGGCCCACTTCTGTCAAGCCATCTTGAACAAAGGAGGAGCTGCACAGAAAAGCCACAAAGAATGGATTAAACTGGGCCAGTTCTCTAGGTGAGAGGCTTTACTGTGGGCAGCTTGGGAGTCTAGACAGCAGAAACTTGGTGCAAACAAATTCTACAAGATACTATTTTCATTCAGTTGAGAATGAAACTTAGAAATGAATGCTGTGTCTCAAGGCAAAGTACCAATTTCACTGAGAGCCTGGTATAGTAGATAAAAGGCTGCTGGAGCAACATCTGCCAGAGATGGTCATGTGAAGCAATAGCTTAGAGTAAAAACTCATATATTACAGCAAAGCTCAAAGATAACCCAGGGTTGCAAACTAGTCAGTTTCTCTTCAGTAGAAACTTCACTTGGGATGTACCTGCCCTCACTACTTCACAAAGTGCAGACTTCAACTGGCTCATCATCATGACAACCAGCACAGCTGGGCCTTCCTACACCTATGGCATAAAGAATTTGAGCAACTCTCAACACTACAAATCTGTTCCACATTTGAAACGGAATGCCACAGATTCTACTATGGCCTTACATAAACGTATGGTTTTAAAGTGAAGTAAGCAAGATTGTAAGTGATACCTTAGAGATGAAACTCCTATGAAATACTTTTCAAGAATTCCTTGAAATTACATTTGGGAAACAAAACCCTCACAAAGCATGTTTCTTTCTAAAAACAAACATGAAAAGAGATGTGTAAACACACACAAAGAAAATAAGAAGTTGAACTTCCCATGTACAGATGCAATATATGCATAGGCATATGCAAACATACCACAGATCATTAGAAACTAGCTGAGTCTTGAAATAAACATCACCAGGACAAAGACCTGCAGTAGACCTGTAATTCATCCAAAAGCAAGGATTGGAGAGAAATTTCAAAAACAGTAGGAGGTGTCTTCAGGCTGTCTGAATGTCACATTTAAGTAGCTTTGTGAGCTTACGACCAATAAAATGCCAGGCACAATCCACTGAGGTTACGAAGCTCTTTGTAGGCATTTTTAGTAATCAAATTCTTCTTATTCTGAAAGTATCTGCGGGTCTTACATGTAGATGGTCGCACATATCAGAAAGACCTGTACTGCAGAAACAAGCAGCTGTGCTTAGCTAAAGCACTACTGTGAATGATGCATTTTTGGTAGACCCTGGGTAGTTGGATGTTTTCAACAGAAGTCCATATGGAGCCCTACCTGATGAAGCCTGTAACCAAGAGTGGTGGTAGAAGCAATATAGTTTGCATCTATGTTAACATTTTGTGCAAATGTTATTAGGTCAATCTCAAAGTGGAAACTCAGCTGAAGCGGATTTAATTGGCACCTCCTACATCCAAACACATTCTTTGACCACTAGGCTAGGGGTTTTTTGGGTGACAGCTCTTTCCTTGCCTTTCCTGAAGCCAAATCACTATTCTGCCAGGAGTATATGAGTCATGGGGCAAGACTGTCTGAAAGCAGCTGAATGCTTAAGAACAATCAGCTGGAAGGGGCAAGGAGCCGACTTTCTGGATACTGCTCTGGAATGTGTATGCATTTTACATTAGACCATCACCGGATAAAAATAAAAGCAGGCATTAATTACATTAACCAGGCTGGATTCTACTTTGTATCTAGACAGATTGTATTCCACCTCTCTGCTTCTAATGGATGGAACTCACACTCCGCTTTCTTCTGTGGAGGAAGAAGCAACATCTCCTCTCTTGCTACTTGATACACTACTCAGTAGCCAAAACCAGGGTTCACAGCACTAAGTGAAGCCCATGATTTTGAAAGAAACCAAAAGAAAATTTCCTCCACTTATAAATGTCATATGACTTTCTGAAGTGATATTAACTATCTGAAGATTTAGCAGAAAACCAGAATGTTACAGTTGGTCCAATACTAGACCTTGATAGATATTATTTCCCAATTTTAACATTAGAGATTGTATGATTACTTTATGTTATTTTCAAGAAGCTCCATTCCAAGGAAAATGATTTACAGATAACATATTGTGTTAGTTGGATAAAAAAGACCTGAATTAGTCTAGATCACTGAAGACTCTACTCCAGAGTGGTGACAGACTTATAAAAATATAAAATGTTTTATTTGTGAAAATAATGTTGTAGATCAGACTTCTACAGATAACACTCTCAAAATTGATACAAAGCATCAATTATTTAAGCCAAAGAGATAATAGCTTAAGACAATACAAACAAGAATGTTCAAGGTAATGAGTGCTTTCATGTTACAAGTTCTCAAGTCTGAGGGCACTGCATCTGGCTAAAGGACAATGAGATAAGAGCAATATTGCTAGTTACTAACAAATGGCAGATAAAAGACCTCTTCTGGATTCTGATTAAGTGACAGCATTCTACACATTCCTGTGAGTTGAGAAAGTTTGCCTGAGAACAGCAGCTATGTTACATGTGAAGCACCACTAAATAAGCGTATCTCTATGTTTTCAAATTCCAGCATGAGTAATGGCTCTTTCTCCCATCTTTTAAACTTGAACAGAAGCTCCCTCTCTCCTTCTGGACACGCAAGAATAACTTGGCGTGCTTCAGTTTCCATTAAGACGTATAAATGTATATGCTGAAAGTAAAGAGAAGTTCTGTAGGACTCCATGGCTGTGAGCCAATGTTTACAATCCCCTGGGTGGGAAATGACGGGTGAAAGGCTCTCCATGGCAGGCTGTAGGAGTCTTTGCTGTTGCCGACAATGACCTTCTGCCTCTATTTTCAAAGTAGCTCTCCTGTTAACTCCTTGAACACTGTGTGCAGAGAGGCCTTGGAGAGGAAACACTTTCCCTGAGAGTCCAAATCCACTTCTAGGCATTTGTTTGACAGACTCAAATTTCAGCAGTGGTTAAGGGAGAGTGGAATAATATGTGTACTCTGCATCTGCTGTTAGAGTGAGCCACTGAGATGCAATTTTTAGTAGTCCAGAACCCAGCTTAGCTGTGTTCTGCATGATACAAAATGAATGTTCTCAGCTTCAGGGAAGGTACATCAATTTACAGACACAGGGGTTTGCCAAACACTGAGCGTAATGAGTCTCCAGGACAGAAGGAAAAATCCAGTTTACAGAGGTAAGTTTTAATTCTCTGATGTAGCACGTTGTTTGCTGGTAGTAGCAATACCTTCTCTTGGGGTCTCCTCAAAAGAGGAATAATATTAAAACTGCAGACAGACTGAACCACAGACTGCCATTGGTGCAGTGAAGATACAGCACAGAGTACGCAGTGTGGAAAGGAGATGTACTGCTTTAAAAGGTTTTGCCCCTCTTCTGCCTGACATTGTAAAATACAATATTTAGGAGATCTCCTCTTGTGTCACATCCCTTTTGCTGCTTTGTAAATCACTCATGGCTCCTAACAATTCAGGAAGTGTCCTTATTAAAAAAGATAAAAACGGACTTAAAAAAAGGTCTTTCTAAAATGCTTATTGCAATATATACCCACCTTTGAAAATAAGAGAATAAATCCAATGGAAACAAATATTCAAGCACTATCCTGGATGTTTTAATGGTCTTAAGAGAGGGAGTCAAGTGCTCTTCTGAAAACATCAACCTTACTACCAGTTAAACTTGGAATATGTTTTCCCATCATCTTTGACACTTGTCTAAGCTTTTCCCCTGCTCTCAGAAACAATCACTGCAAGCAAAAAATTCTCTCTATATTCCCTGCAAGGGAGTAAGAGTGCTTGCCATCTCCAGAAGACATTCACAGTATTAACAGCCATACACAGACAGCAACACCTATCCCCTCCTTGAACTTTCAGAGGAAGTCCTGTAAATAGCATCCTCACGTGGGCAGGAAATACTTCTATGGGTGGCCCCATGGATGATGAGAAGAGGGAAGCAGTATGAGAAGCCAGAGTTTTTGCAGAGACACCAAGCCCAAGTATCAGCAGCTCTGAGGCTGACACAGATGAACAGCCCCTAAAGCTGTTGCTCTGTCTAAGGTTCTAAACTCAAAGAGGAACTGGACAAGCCTGTAGGACCTCAGCTGTTCTTCTGAGGCAAAAAATGTTTTGCATGAGAAGGCTAATGTTATTAGGCTGTGCAGAAAACACAACTGGACATCTCATAAAAAGCTCCAACCTAACTCCAAATATGCACGAAATTCCTAGAGATTTCAGGGTCTGGATGGTTAAAGGAAGATATCTGCAGGCAGTGAAGCCATTGATATTTAGATCTATGCTTGTTTTCAACTGTTAGTACTTCAGAAAGTAGTTTTAGAAACAAAAAATTAGAAATACTCTGTATACTAATTGTATACTAAAGAGTATACAATTGCAGCTAATAAATACTATTTTTTTTTTCCCCAGGAAAATGGCAGCCTGAAAGGGTAAGAATTTTTGATGATAGCAAACACAGAACATATTTAGTTTGGAATATTTTTCTTTCCTATTAATATGAGGTTTTGTTACTACTGTTTAAAATCATTAATGATCCTGGGATCAGAAACTAAGTATTTTCAACAGCTAACAGTGTTGTTGTTTTTAGAAGGATATACTCAGGCTGAATTTAGAGCAAATTAGTTTTTGTAATATGAAGTTTTTACAAAACATGGGTCTAAATGACCCCTCCTTAAGCTTTTTTATTTACAAAGCATCTTTAAACACCAGATAAACTTTGCTTTGTTTTGGGCTACTGTATGAAAATCTGAAAATGAAACTTCTTTGAAAAGAAGAAGGAAAAAGACTAAAGTACCCCATGAGCACAATCCAGGATAAGGAAAGCAGAAGTGAACAGCACAACTAATGAAAAAAAAAAAAANTTTTAGTTACAGCAAAGGTGTTACTGGGAATAAAAGAGGCTTTTAGTGCTTCTTCTGAATAATTCAAGTTTTAGTTTAGCAACCTGCCTTGAAATCACTTATGTGGAGACTAAAAGTATTTCTTAATACAAATCTGGGATGTAATCTTCAGGATAAAAAATAATGTAGAGTACTGGAGATGACCTCTCTTAACCATCTTGCCATTCCTGTCTGTAAGACCTGGGATGAGCAACAGTTGACTGGGAAATCCTGTACATAAGAATGCTATCTATGTGTTGTATCTCACATGTCAGCCACAAGTGTAATTTTAATCAATTACATCTCAGGCAAGTATGAAGTAGATGACATACCCCTCCCCTAATAAGTGATCTATAAATCAGCTTATTTTTCAAAGTTTAAAAGACCTTCATTGTCACTGACTGCAGAAGAAACCAGTGTACTTATGAGAAATGAAGCTTATTCTAATCAATCTGACTTCCTGTGAAGTTTTAAGTATCTTGCTATCAATAGCATGTCGATTGTCAATACACGATTTTTTATTTTTATGAGGAAAAAAACGGAGTTTTGTAATTTATAAGGTAATTTTGGTATCAGTACGTTCATGTTGCTAGGCATGGGCCTGCTCTTGAACTTTGCAGACTTAGGGGACTTAAGAGAGTCTCATGCCTGCCAGTGATCAGGAGCAAGCTACACTGATCTCTCTCACAGATCTGACCCTTTTCTTCATCTACTGCTTTTACACCACTTTGACAGTTGTTTCCAACTGATATCCCTAACTGTGAATAAATTACATATATAGATGCCACTAGGGACATCTATAATGTGTGAAGGGTCTTTAAAGACAGTGAGAATCTGTTTCAACATGTGATAGGATACACAACAGCTGGTTATAAGGGTGTGAAGAAGGCATGCATGCATAGGAAAAAGCACAACTATTAGTAAAAAAGGAGTAACTTTGCACCAAGTTGCACATTGCACTGGTTACTGGAAGACGGTCCAAGTACATTTAAAAATGCTGTATAAATATATGACAACTTAAGCTCATAACAATAGCTTATTTCTCATCAATTGAACCTGTTGTAGCTGCAAACCCTGTCACTGCCCAGTGCAGATGGTTCTCCTCTCCATACAAACTGACAGCCTTCACACCAGCTTGCATCTTCTTTGGAGAGGTGGCCTAATCCCTGCAATCTGTTCTTGTTTCTTTTCTCTGCTATGTACTGGTACAGCAAAATTACTTACAACATTGCATATAGTAAATCAGGAATATAAAACTTCCTTAAAAAGATGCCAACACTTTAACTGTTTATAAAGACAAAGAAAATAGAAAAATGGTATCAAACTAGCATGTTTATGCAGTATTCTGCTTTTATGCAAGTGTTAATGCTATACTGTGGGCTTTTCCCTAAACCAGATAACTGTAAGGTCTGATTTCATTGATGAGTTTAAAAAGGCAGCATTCACTGCTGCTGAGGGTCTCCTTCTTGCAGCTGTTGCTGCGATGGGTTGTATTTAATGAAATATTCTCCCTCTTCCCTCTGAAAACTTAACACCTATGATTTAACATTTAAAACCCAGCTTCTGTTCAAACACCTCACAACAATACAATGCATATGTATTGATGTACTTTTATTTCTTGTAACAAAATCATTAGATTCATGAAGCAACAACTGAACTGCTCCATACAAGTATATAGTTAAAACTGCAGAACTGAAGCCAAAATATGCACAGCTAAAAGGAATGTTACAGGGGGGCCTCTCTTAGTGAACAAAGCAGGCTCAGTTTGGCTCTTTTTCCCTAGCGCTACCACATCCGCACATCGTTAGTTGGAAAATTCCAGATATATGCTGTAATTTTTTGTGCTTTTTTTTCCCAGTACACTTGAGGCTTTAGTGTCCAGATGCCATTTTCCCCCCCTTATCTGTCCCTGCTAGTTTGGGTCTTTGCCAGTTGTGGTCAACAATTAATACAGCAAAAGAAAAATACAGTACACTCCCTGGCAACTGGCAGAGGCTCACAGGAAATACCAAATAAAAACTTTATTATGTATTGTTTAACTATTTTGTTTGCCTGTGGGCCACCCTGTTGTTGGTGTAATTTAGAAAAGCATGCTCCATCTGGATGATCTGTGCGCAGGCTCATTGTTCCCAGAATCTGTCACGCACAATCACTGCTTCAGCCTGTGGCCCTCTGCAGAAAGAAGCAAAGGCATGGCAGCCCTCCAGCCTG
The DNA here is from genome assembly GCA_013389925.1 of Aegithalos caudatus. Classification (NCBI taxonomy): domain Eukaryota; kingdom Metazoa; phylum Chordata; class Aves; order Passeriformes; family Aegithalidae; genus Aegithalos; species Aegithalos caudatus. The sequence continues at coordinate 174,175 of WEIU01015939.1, forward strand.
CATTCCTTTTCATTAGACAACTTGTGACCAAATGTTAGAATAGAAGAGTAACCTTTTAATATTCATGTAATTAATTTACTTTCCCCTTTAATTATAAACCTTCACGTGAAAAGAAGAAAATAAAAAGACTTCCCTTCATGATTCTCCTCCCTCCCCCATCCTTTCTATCTGCTTTCTGGGACATGGAAGGTGCTGGTTTCATTACACACAGGTACCAGTACTTCTGTCTATTGGGAAATTCACATGGCTTGAACATGTTGGCAGGCTTTTAGTTTATGTATTAATTGGTTTGGTACATGGAATAGATCCTGAATTATAATAAAATGGGAGAAATTAAATCCTTTCCTTTATACACCATTGCAGCATCTGCTTCCTTGTCTTAATCAGTGGGGTAATCCATTGAACACAAAGCCATTCTTCTGTATTTGAAAACACAATAGACATCTAATTTAAGTTCCCTTTCACAGTAAGGTCAGCATATGACTCAAAATACTGTGTCAGCTGGGATTTTAGCTGTGCAGGGTTAGGTGTATAGGCAGTGCTTTGTCAGTTCTGCTTTCCTGGAAAATGGTGGCATTTTTTTATCTTAGGTTAGACCAATGCTGAAGTGGCTAACAAGATGCAGAAGTTTGCTCCCTGAAATTCAGAAAGTGCATTTGATTCCAAGTACATCTGATGCTTTAAGGTCCCATGATATGAGTAAATTTTAGCACACTGAACTGGGGCCCTAAATTCCACAGGGGTAGTTCACCTTTTAGTTGCTACAGCCCATTCAAGTGACTCCAACTGTAGTAGGTTATAATTGAAGTAAATGAAGCTAAGGTAGTAACTGCCTGTCTTCAAGGCAGCATTAAATTCTTATTGCCTGATTTTGACTGTAGTTTAAATAGGTGATGAGGACATTAAGGATTCACAGCCACTTGGCATATCAAAGAATGGGGGCCCAAACACAGTCAAGTATCCTATATAAGATGAAATGGTTTCTATGGCAACTGAGGAACTGTTACTGAAATTCACTCATTTTTCTTTTATTAAATAGGTACACTGCTATGTTAGGTCTGCAAGTGATCAACATCTATGTTAGAGATTTGACTAGTTCATGCATCAACCCATCACAGGAATGGAAAGCAGCACAAGAGATTTTCTGTTGTGGTCACTTTAGCAAAAAATAATGTAACAAGTCAGAATGTTTTAGATGAGGGCAAGACTTAAAAGTGAAAAGTCTCTCACTTAGTAATAAAATAGCACTTAATTGAGTTGGAACAATTCTTCCTGTTCAATACCTTTAGCAGGGAATATAACAAAAAAGATGACATTTTTCATATTAATTGCATATTCAGAGTATAATATTTCACATATTCACGACAAAAGAATTCCAGTTATGCATCAAAATAAACTACTTGCATATAAAAAAGTAGCATCTTTTGTCCAGAAGGCAAAGCAGTAACTGGAAATAAAAGTGAATTCAAACACTCTTTGGCCTAAGGCAACAAGAAATTAAAAAACCCAACCAAGAATAATGCAACAACAAAAAAATCCTTGTCATTGTACTTAGTATGGCCTAATTTTCCTGTCAATGCATTGACTGTCTTTCTAGGCTTCTTCAATTTCTTTTTGCTCTTTTTTCTCCTAATTCCCTCCGTGTACTCTTTAGACTCCTAGGGGCGTGCCATAAAACATACTACTTTGTGGGAAAGAAAGATGTTAGGAACTGTGCTAAGCTGAATTCAAAGAAAGAGGTAGGATGCTCGATTCAACAAAAGAGTTAGGATGGACTGTATTATAGTTAGAACTCTACAATTAAAAATAAAAATTGCAGTATACTAACGACGAGTAATTTAAGATGTAAGGAAGGTCAAGGTCCTCCCAGGATTTCCAGATTCTTCCCCATTTTCACCTCCTGAGCAAATAAGCTTAAATACTAACGTAAAAATGCAGTAATTAAATGTACATGAATTTTAATGACATTGCTCAGAGGGTAAAACCTCTGAATGAAAAGCAATATGCATCACTACACCTGGATGCTTACAAATATCGAAGGAGAGTAATGCACTCCCATAAAGAAATCTTCCCTCAGAAGTATAGGAGATAATGTTAAAATCCTTGATTAAAATAATTATGCTGACCAACTGAAAAAATTAGTGTATTAATTAGGAATTTATCATAATGGAAAAATTTAATGCTTGGCCGTAAATACATAATATGGTAAAATGTCTTCAAAAAAGAAAACAGATCTTGATTCAAACAGAAAATCAGATCTTGATTCAAATTTGTACAGCTTGTAACACAATGTTCTATTCCATAATAACAGAGTTCCAAAGGAATCATCTCTGCTGAGGGGATTATGATGCAAAAGCTTAACTGCAGACAAGTTCTTTCCTGATGTCAGAACAGAAATCCATAGTTTCTCCAAATGACCACAGCCTAAAAGGGCAGTACTGGAACTTCCCATTCCACCAACCAAATCTGAAAACTCTTATAGTGTAAAAACTGTAAACTGAAAAAAAAACCCCTGTTCTACCTGAAAACTGTAGTGGAAGCATGCAGGAACAGTTCTGCTCAGCTTCCCACCTGGACAAGGTGCTTGTCAATGGAGCTATTCATGGAGCTATTCATGTTTATCACAGAATCATAGAATATGCTCAGTTGCAAGGGACACATCAGGATCATTGAGTCAAGCTCTGGGTCTGTGCAGGACACCCCATGTGCCTGAGAGCATTGTGCAAACCCTTCTTGAACTCTGTCAGGCTGGTGCTTTGACCACGTGCCCGATCCAGTGCTCAACCACTCTCTGGGAGAAAAACCTTTTTCTAATATCAACCTAAATCTCTCCTGACTCAGTTTCATGCCATTTCCTTGAGTTCTGTCACTGGTCTCAAGAGTGAGGAGAAATGTACCAGAATGTGCCCCTCTGCTTCCCCTCATGAGGATGCTGAAGACCACAATGAGATCTCCCTCAGACTCCTCTCCTCCAGCACGAACAGATCAAGTGACCTCAGTCACTTCTCATAAAACTGTCCCTTCAGACCTTTCACCACCCCTGAGGCTCTCTTTAATAGCTTAATGTCATTTTTATATTGTGCTGTCCAAAACTGCACACAGGACTCTAAGTGAGGTTGCACCAGTGCAGAGCAGAACATCAAGAGAGAATCTAATGTGGACATCTTCTCAAGGTACAAGGTGAAAGCTATAATTTAAAAATTCTATTATCTTGTACTGTAGCCTTCTACCACTGCTTGTGAAACTACTGAAGGCACAGAGGAAAAGAAAAACTCTTTGATTTTTAATATGACTTTGAAAGCCTCAGGCATTTTGTGCATTTTCGACTGCCTATGATATGGGAAGATACTAACTGTCCTCTTATTAAAAAATTTATTTCATCCCTTGGCATGAAAAATAGTAAGAAAAAATTACTAGTGAGTACCCAGCACGAAGGGTAACAGTACAAAGTGTGACACAGGTTACTCAATATAAAGAAGAATTAGCATCCACTTATCATGAACATTTTATTTCTAGTCACTCTATAGGTTCCTCAGTTCAATGTCAATCTACGAGTTTTAGGATTTATGCATTTTACTTGCGAATAGCGTGATGGTCAGAGACAGTTGCAGCGTATCAGCTGCAGCAAAAGTAAGTTCTACATAAGCACAGCAGTTCCCCTCTCAGACAACCTGGTCTTTGCACACTATGTTGCACACTAATGACAGAGACAAGGGTAAAAAATAGCTCATTAATCCTTTCCTGGTGAATCCATTCTCAAGAACCAAATTTCTTTTAAAAAGTGAGGGCCAGAGCTATTGGACCAATCTGGATGACAAACAGCACTGAGAACAGAAGGGAAACAGGAACATGTACACATAAAGTAAAAAAAAAAAANCAAAGTTAGGCAATGAAAGTACCTCTATCACTGCTTGTAAATTCTAAGAACAGCTGTAGTTTTTGTCCTTGCTTTTCTGTGAGGTAATGTCCAAAACTACAGACTGGAATAATCTGTGCACACATTCAGCTGTGTATGACTTCCATTTTCAGAATTTGATAGTTCAATACTGAAGCAGTGCAGAAGGCGATGTCACATGTGACTATACATAGAAAATGCACAGAGCCTCCTCACAGCAGGGTGGGAACTCCACCCCCTTGAGGGCCTCAAAAAATCTCTGCAGGGTAAATATATAGCTGATGTTGTAAACACAAAGTAGAGCGAGACAGAATGCAGGAAACTCAGGCTAACTTCGGAAGATGTTTACATTGACTATAAAAGCTGAAAACGGTGTTTACATCGAGACAGGCCTTCTTTTTTGGTTTAATACAGATTCTTTAATCAATCTTGTCCAAACCTAATATATATACCTTCTAATTTTTAATCTGAATTTACCTGATGCAAATATTTTTTTTCATAAATTCACTTGTTTTATGTAAACTGCTTTATAACAGTTGCATCTATTACAACTTGCATCAAATTTCATTTTATAGGGTAGAAATGCTACCATTTCAGTAGTTTTGTGATAACTGAAGTTATGGATACATTTTCATTTTTATGCAGGAATAATTCTCAACTGGCTACTACATTTTTAAATGATGCCCTCAAAAGCATTATTCCACAATGTCTTTCAATGTTATTTCACATTCTTGAGCCATCGTTAGATTTTTCATTCTCTCTCGCATTAAAAAATGGATTACTGGCAAGGCCTTAAGAATTTTAATATGTTAACTTGTCACTGTCGTGTCAAAAAGAAAAAGGGAGTTTTGTTCTACAAAGTACCAATGAGAATTCTGTGGCCAAAACCATTAACTGGATAGGCACTAATATCAATACCATTTCCCCAAGTCCTTATTGTGTACTCCACTCCTTCAAAGCAGCTTGAATATTTGTTCACAGAATGTGACTGTATTTTTCAAGCAGAATATGAAAACCTGGAATGAGATTCTGGCTAGAGTGAAGTTAAAAGGACGTTTTCCATCAACTGCATGGAAGCTAGGATTTCACAGCATGGAGATTCACTATTATTGTACCAGTTTACTGCATCAGTTTCCCAAAAGCAAAATTTGAAGCTAAAACCAAAGTGGCGTAATTTTCTTCATTTGTATCCAAAAGGTCCTTGGTAGTCAAAGTACTATATCTGCAAATACCAAGCTTTGTGTTTAAGACTTAGTTCATGGTATAAATACTATTTGCCTACAAACTCCAAGTTTTTACATTTTTGGATATTGATAGTAATACTTAGCCTTGAATTCTGTTCAAAATTATTCAGTTGTCACATAAATGACTTAAATTCATCTGGCTACGTTGTATGACACTTTACAATGTAAAGTGCTTGTAATGTCCTCTGAAATTACAGTTCAAATCATGTTTAAACCTCAAAACCAACTTCCCACAAATCAGAGAAGTCCATACCAGAAAAATTGGTGGTTTTCCCCACTCTTTTTAATCAACATAACTTTTTCTCTAGAAAATCTAGCAACATTTTTCATAAACTGGTTTTTTTTTTCACAGACTGGTGAAAACTAGTTTTCTGAAACTAGGTTATGCAATGACTTTGGTCCATTTAACAAGGTCAGACTGTTTATTCTTGACCAAATTCCTTCCCACTGTAAAAAGGTACTTTCAAATGCCACATTCCAAAACATTGCCAGTAAGTCAATGAGGCATATTTTCCCACAAGAACTGATACCACGCACAGGCCCCACCTCATTTAATTCTTCTAGTGATTGAATTACATAAGGTGCACGATGTCTTCAGTGTCCCAAATAATTTAAATTTATCAATTTAAATGTAGTGCCAGCTGTGCCTTTATTAACTTAAATAATTTTATTCATTTCAAAGAAATACTGTCTGAGCATCATCAGACAGTAAAAGAAACTAAAAGACATGTAAACAAAGATTTTAAATATTAAAAAACCAAATGCAAAATTCATTGTTGATTTGAAGACAGGCCTTCTTACTTGCCTCATAAACTGGCTTAGCTCATTGAAGCTGTGCTGATTTACATCAGCTGAAATATGTAGCTATTATGACCTACTGCATAAGCCATAAGAAAATACAAACCAGTAAAGCATTTTCAACTTTTAAGCTATGCTTTCAAGCTGGTTTTCATTTTATGGAGCAAGAACATAAATACATAAATGAAATTAAGGAAAACACCTTTACATTAAGAAGACACGTATCTATCTCTGATCCTTTCTGTTTAGATGCTATAGTGAGCATGTTTTGAAATGTATTTTTTCTTAATCTATCATGGCACCCAGAGCAACCCAGAATACTAAACTTCATAGCAAGATTTTCAAGTTTTCCGGTTATCTTTTGCGTTTTAAGAATTAAGTGATTGTTTCTGTCCTTGCAAATACAGTATGAAGTAGAACTTTGAAGAAGTGTGTGGAAAGATGTACATACAAATAAAAGGGATTAAAAGGCATCAGTGACATCATTTTTTTTCTGAGATGTCCTGTCAATGAAATTACAGCACCAGTGGTGGAACACATTCTTTGAAGTGATCAGTAATACACCTGCAAGGTAGCCAAAACTACTCTGCCTCAAATTGACATAAGAAGTAGATATTATTCTTACTGAATATTAGAAGAAATGAACTCAAATATTCACACTGAAGGTGTTTAAAAACCTAGTACAGGAAAGTGTGCTTGATTATAATTTGATTCCAACAGAGCACCTTAAAATACACACCCCTTTCCCCCTGACCAATCAAAAAAATGATCTCTCCTATATGTCTTTTCAGAATGGATACAAATACAAACTTTCCCTGTTTTTCAAAGACACAACATCCCCAGGCTGTATTAATTTATAGTATCTTTTGTCTGAAAATTAAATCAGAATAGGGAACTTACTAATTTTTACAGGATAGGTGAGGAGGGGCAAGAAGATGTGAAATGATGGAAGTCATGCATTTGTTTTATTTCATAAAAAATGTGTAGAAAGTCCAGTTTTCCTGAAAAAATTAAACAGGAAGATATAGTTTTCCTCCAGGACTTATTCAAAGTACTCCACCCAGAAGTTCTCAGCTTTCTCAGCATTTTGCTGTATAGGTTCCTTTTGATGTCTGTGACTTTAGTGTCTGCATTTGTGCACTGCTTCACATCGCTCCTCTCACCAATTTCTCCTCAGAAAGAGGAAAGCTCATCATCTAATTCCTGTAAAGCACATCATGGTCCCTGTGGATGTACATGATGTAAGTGTAGATGATTAGTTCATACCTAGACAAAATGAATGCTGAGGCACACTATAGGTTCAATAGCTTCTATATGCTATCAGAATGAATATTAGATGCTGATTCCCTTTTGTGCTGGTCTACAAAGGTACACAGCTAAACCCTTATTTTGTATGAAAAACTTCAAACCTGCAGATTCTTGACATAAGTTTCCCCTTATGTTTGTGTGCAGCTTGCCTGGGATCCAATAACTAATGAAGAATTAACTTATATATAAGTCTGCCACTCTCAGGCCTCTTGGTTCCTCGCTTTGTGTACCTTCAGCCCTCTCAAAAATTGTGCTACCATCTAGCACTGCCTGGTGGGCTTCCCCGCTCTGAGGTCCAAACCCACCAGTGGCTGTGTGCTTCACTGTGGCTCCCAGCAACACAGCAGCAAGTTGGATCTGTCTTTTGGAAAGCTACTTCACGGCTGTACAACATGTTCTGCACTTGTCTTCCATTTTCTCCATGCCCTCCTCTCAATAAAATTCTTCCTCTAGGTGAAGAAGGCATTTCCCAGTCCAAAAAATGTGGAACAGTTTAACAAGCATAGCTGAATCTTTCTTTCACTGATACCTGATGTTTCTCCACACTTCTTGTAGATTCTGTATCCCATCTTGAACTTCCAGACTAATACCATCTGCTATCATCACTGTGTTATCCAAAGACGATCTTAAATTCCACATGCCAAGAAATTTTTCATCTCACGTATCACAATGCTCTTGTCTGGAAGCTTCTCATAGAGCAGAGGATCATTCCAGCTGCCCCAGTGGATAAGCCATAAACATCCATCCTTCTGTAAACTACATGAAAAGAGAATATAAAAATCTTTTGAGGATGTGTTTTTATTGCCAATATACTTTCACTTTTCCACTTAACGTTGCAATTGCAATCAGAACTTCACCAAGCTGCACAATCTGTCCTGTCCTCAAGCTTTCTCTCATACAAATGACAGGGAAGATACTGTAGAGATGTACGCAACTCTAAACGTCTGGATTTTGTTGAGGGGCGTAAGACATGATCATCATCCAAACTTGCGGCATTTCTGAGTCAATACTTCCACGGAACTGTAAGCTCTAGGATTTGTACCCAGTATGAGCAGAAACAGTTCTGAAAGGGTTTTGAAAAGTGATAGGTGAAGGGAGAACTCATAAGAACTACTTCCAACACTGAAAATTAAAAACTCTGACTCTTGTTACCTTACACAGCTTTTCAAACCATTTTGCAATCTTGAAATGTATAAATAAATGTTCTCTACTGTCCAGTACAGATGAGTGGCTGTGGAGCTGACAGTTCTTAAGAGCTGCAAGTTTCTTGTTTTCAGTGGAAACTCCCCCAGTCACAGATTGTGCATGCAAAGTAAAAGACCTCTTTTGGAAGCATTTCACCGTCCACTAAGCATTTTTCCTCTTGTTCTGCAGAACCGAATATATGCTTTTTCACATCCTTTGTTCTAGGAGTAATGCTGTTGAAAGTGTTTCTTCCAAACCCAGGTCATTAACCCTAAGTATAGCAGAGGAATCTGTGCAGTACAGGAGAAAGAAACATTGTGGACTGTCTTTTCCACTAGCTACTCAACTGTTCCCATCCCAGCAAAAGAACTCTTGCTCTGAAATGCCTGTTTTTTTGATATTGTACTTTTTTCCCCATTGTTTGGACTTGCTTGACACTACATACTTATTAAGCCAAAAAGCAAGTAGTACAGGACTTATTCATTGTAGTAAACAATTGTTTTAAGATAAGGGTATTAATTTTGGATGATAATAGCCATAAAAAATATGGTGCAGTCATTTCTAAATCATAGCTAAGGGTAAAACCCAAGAACTAGCTGAAAGCACATCTCTTTCTCTACATACTTCTTCAAAACTTATTTCTTCTTTCCTGCTGGTGAACAATGAAGTAGCTGTTTACATGGCAGGTTTCCATGGTTACAATCTTGCATGGGGCCCACATGGTACAACCTATATCATTGTTAAATCAAAAAATATCTCTTGCTTCTTAAGTAGAAAGTCCTCACTCTCGTTATTCCTTGTTTAAATACACAACATGACCTCAGAACTCAATCAGCATGAACTTGCAGGTGGTTGTTTTCCCTCCTCTTTTTTTGCATCAGTTTTATCCTGTTTCTGTGCTTAGTAGATTAATTGCTCATGTTTCTTAATGCTAGTTTGTTTTGGTTTTTTATCATCTGTTCTTTGTCACTCAGTCCCAGTAAAGGATGAAAACTCTGAACCTGTTTCAAATCACTCTGGACTTTTAAAGCAAAAATGTAACTGAGTTGTCAAATAATATGCAGTCATTCCATTTTTAAATTATTTTTTCTTCTTTACTGGAAAGCGACTACCAAGATGCCGATGTTATTACGATAGTTGCTCTGGAGAGCAGAACAACTTGCTGACTGCAAACGAATTACTCACAGATCAGCTCTTCCATGCTGATCACAAGTTTAGTGGGTATTTTCAATGACTATCTGTAGAACAAGTTTTCCTTGCGTTCATTACAGAAATAGTAAACTCCAATGCAATGATTAATTTATCTGTTCCTTTAGATGTTCTGATTCACACCTGAATTCTGCAGACTTTTGCAGTAGACAAGAACTCTGTGCATTTTAGAATCCTTTTAAGTTTTATTTTCAAATCTCCTGCTTCATTTTTTAGCATGTCTGATTCAGTAACTAATCTATGACTGTTTTGCATATTTTATAGAACGAGTTATACATTTTATTAGATGAATTTTAACTACTGCTGCTACTCTGACAGACCTAAACAAAAACTCAAGCCCCTGCTTGTACCTCCAAGGTCTGACTTCCAGTCAGGTGCAATTTACTGAACTATACTGGGAGTTTTTGATACATACTAAGATGACCTGGCTGGTTTTGTAGTTTGGAAAAGCTTTCTGCAGTCATCTTTCATGACACTTATATTTAACTGAATTATTTCTTAATCTTGGCACTTATGTGACTTTTTCCTGTTTTATAAACCACAGTGTTTTCACTACTTACAAACAAATATAGTTTATCTGATCAGAATCTCTTTTTCCATTGTCTTTTAAACATAAAATTGTTCTGGAGTTTCAGTGAAGCAGATTCTAACTGTATCATCTTCTCTTCCTTTCAATAAGAAAATATTCCATCTCCACAGCAAATCTTACAGATTCCCCGAGTCCTTTTGGCTTCTTTGCTTTACCTAGATTACAAAACTCCATTACTGTCAGCCTCTGTGGTATCTGTGCGTTGCAAGTGTCCTTGGATGTCTCTCTCTTCATTCTCTTTGAAGCTTTCAGTATCCAATCCTGCTTGGATTGATGGCTGTCCTTGAAGTATTATATCATGGGCTTATAGTGGACCTGAGCAGCTGAGGCCAAGTATAAATTCTGAAGCGCCAACAGACCTGGGTCACTTAGAAAGGTTACCAGAAGTCTCCTTTCTGTTCCTTTTCCTCACCATTCATATAGTGCACAATGTTGAAATAAGCTTTCCTGGGATTTTCAGTAGGCATTTCTATTTGAGCTGGGAAAATATAAGTTTACAGGATGCACAAAAAGTAACAAAATTAGTCTCCTGATGGGTTCATTTTTAGGTCCAGGCATTTATTTCCACAGAAATTTATGCTCCTGCTTACTTACGTGTGCTGGTTTTTCTGCTCAGGTCCTTCTTGAAGGTTATTTTTGTTGGCTACTTCCAAGTTTGTCCAAGCTTTTCTGGCTTCCCATTTCATGGAAGGTCTGACCAGGCTGGTTATCGTTTATTGATGTGTCTTGCCAGGTTCATCCCGTCTCCACATGGGGAACATTGCAACCAGACTTCCCACTCCATCTGGACTTTTTCAACTTGCTATCCCAACAAGGATTCAGTTCTTGCTTTCAGATCATCTTTCAACCCTACTTGTGAAATTTTCAGGTTGTATTTTTGCTTCTTTAGTGAAGGGTCTCTCTTTTACATCTCATTTTAATTTATTGTTCTTTCATAGCCCTTATTTCAACTGTAGCCTCCTTTGGTTTTGAAGACCATGTCCATTATTTGCTCTGTCTTATCTTAACAAAGTTTCATGATTTCTTTCTTTGGAAAATGAATTTGGCTATGATATTTATGCCAGTCCCTCCAGCCTGCTGACAGCTGTTTCCATGACAAGTGGAGCTCATGAAGTGCATTTCTGAAAAAGGTGACTATATAATGCACATCCAGTCTTGAAGGGGAAAACAGAGAGATTTGGAACTGTAGCAGACTACCAGAGTTATCAAAATTTGCCATTTTGCATCAGAGAAATTTGTATTCTCCCTCTCAAAGTAATTTATATTTCTTGCCTGGCCAATATACTTCCACTATTTACCACATTTTGCAAGGATGTATGTATTACAGCCACAGGTAACTGACCTCTTTAATGTAATGATATGGCATTGGTCATCTGCTGCCATTTAACATAAAATAACAAGGAACATAATGGAGTTAAATTAAGAATGGGACATGGAAGACCAGACACCAAGGAAACTTTCTGAAAGTGATTATATAGAGGTTTTGGAACAGGCTCCCATGGGAAGTGATGGAAACCCTATTTCTGGGCACACTGAAGTTATGGTCAAAAGATTAGAAACGCAACAGAGAACAATCTTACTTGTTTCTCTAGACTAGATGATTTCTCAGCTCTTCCCCTTTGGAGCTCAAGAATTACACACCAGCAATGCTGAACAAGTACTAAATATTGTTGGGCTGTACCTGTACAAGGGAATTCTCGATTAGAAATGCCTTCTACAGCAGGACTTTGGGCAGCATGAAGAGAACATATACAGTTACTTCCTTGCCACTGCAAAGAAGTGCCAACGACTCATTTTTATTACACATTAAGCCCTAAGAGCATTTCTGTCAGCACTGTACAGACTGCCTCACTCTAGAATAGCAGGAGCTCCAAGGACAGTATGCTATTTGGTCTGCGCCTCTTTCTTTGGATGTCTCACATTCAAGTACCAAACAGGCCCATGCCTGCTTATTCAATGTGCTCAGATAAGAGCATAACCTGAGGCTGTGTTTTAGTGTTTCAGGATGGCTTGAAATTATGTGGGAACAGTTTTGTAAATACACAGGGAGAGACCTTGTCAAGCAATCAAATTGTTTTTACAATCCAACCCACTCAATTATCTCTGGGAGTAGATGTAAAAACAGAGCCACTTAAATCAACAGAAAAATAGTACAAAGATGTAAATCACTGGGTGGGGGAAAGGCACCACATATTTTTACATCTGAAAACAGGAGACAGAAGTATGGTCACACAAAAGCAGGATGCTCTTTTCTCTTTACACAGAAAATAGACAGTAGTAATTTTTTCCCTTCCTTTCTCAGTTTTACAACCTCTGCCCCTGTTTTTTAGCAGACCAAGCACAGCCTGTTCCTTACAAAGTCAGTTCTACATTCTACAGTCTGTTCACCAGGTATTTCTTTGAAACCTCTAATGCAGTACTGTGGCATTACTAACATCTACTGTATCTTATTAAGTGAAAGAGAAAGGAGAAGTGAAGGGGAGGGGAGAGTAGAATACGACATTTTATCTTCACATCAACAGGTGAAGGCCTATTTCCACTGAGTACATTTTTCTTGCACCAATGGAACTGTTCTGTTGCAAAATAAAACCAAATTTCACCCTGAGGTGAAAAGCAGAATTAAGAGGAACCTAAGTAATATCAGATATCAGTTTTAAAACAAAATAAAAAGGTTTTCTCACAGAGCTGAAATTAATTGTAGCCCAGAGTAGAAACGGTTCAAAAAGTAAGCAGACTGATTTATGAAAGTTTATGAACATTCCTCAGTAATTTTTGTAGACAATGATCTAGATACAAGCTCCAGCATTGGAAAGTGCTGCATTTCTGATTGCTGAAAGCTCTTTCTTCTCTTCCTCCTAAGCATCCTCTCTTAATAAGCTTTGATAGAACACACAGTCAACCTTTGGTCCAGCCAGAAATGTCCTTTATTCTGATATAAACTGTGCTCAAAGTTGCACTCCTTTTACTTATTTTTCACCAGGATGAGATAAATTTATTCTGCAGGCTTGCACTGATGCAGCTTCAGAGCTGCAAAACATGTTCAGCTCAGTGTGGACAACCTCTGTCCTTACACATTGTATATTCTAATGCCTGCAGCTCTGGAAAGGGGTTTTCTGGAAAACAGCAAAGCAAATATTCTCATGTGAAGCCAGTTTGCTTGTTTACTGTGAAATAATTTACTTTCTCTGAAAGATTAAAAGATAGGCTTTTCATGGTTCATGATAAACCTGGGTCTGAATCAGAGCAGAGGGCTGCATTCCCTGCATTCCTGACAGGTCTCAAGGGTGAGTCCTGGCATAGGTTGCAGAGGAACAGCACAGAGTGCTGAATGCAGATCTTGGCACAGTGGGGGTAAAAAATACTTCAAACACTGATACAGATACCCTTAGAAGTTTTGTTACAGTCAGATACAGTAATAGCCTTAAATGAAGCAGCTGACTGGTTCATCTAACACTTTCAGAACAGCGTAAATCAGCATGAGCTGAGAGGTTTTAAAGACATTTCTGCCTTTGAGTTACTTTAGTTATTCGAGGCCACAGCTGAACACTTCAGATGTGGTTTCATAACTGACTGCAACAATCTAAGATGATGGTGTCTAGGGAGGGGATGACCCCATCTTTCTGCTCACCCTCCCCTGTGTGTCAGGGCTCTCAGTCATGTGGCCACACAGTGATTTGCATCTAGTAAGCCACCTGAAAATTAGTAACTACTTTATAGAGTTTTCAGTCAGACTGCAAGGGAGCAACCACTAATGCCAAAGAAAGGGAAGTGATGGAAGTGTGCAATCAAAAGCAGGGCTACTCTTTCAGAAGCAGCAGAAATGTTATGTCTACTTATGCTGTGAAACAGCACCTGTAGATTATTGCTAGAATATGTCTCTAGAAGTAACAACCTTGTCATAAATCCTTTGTCTCTGTGAGAGCAGCTTGCACAACTCCTCCAGACAAGCCTTAAAAATTTAAAGGTTCTTATGATGGGCAACAAAAGCTACGTTGCTTTTGAAAATTACCTTACATGATTATAATGTAGATGAATAAGAAAGTTCTAATTTTCTAATTTTGTTAATGTGTATTTCCATACTGCCCTTTGATTAATATCGTAACATTGAACGATCTGCTTTGTCATCATTATTTTCATATAAATCTGGGTCTTCTTGGTGAACATCTCATCTGAGTCAAGTCATCATAAATCTGTCTTAAAAATTTTTTAGTCATCTGCAGACCTTACAGTCAACATGCCGATAATGATTTTTGTTCTTAAGATGACTCCAGAGATAAATGACTCATTTCATGTGATGGAAATAACCTTCCTAGAGGGTGTTGGGAGGATGCAATAAAGATCCCACCAGATGTTAAAATATCAGAAAAATTCACTGAATTTTTCACAAAGCCAGACATGTGGACTTCTTATGCAGAACTGTGTATTAGTAGGGAAAACTGATTTTCCTTAAACAAGAGAACAGTTTTGGTCTTTCTGTACTTCTAAATAGCAACAAACTCTCAGCAGCAGCACTGACAGGCTCAAACCCACATATTTTGATCCACTGGGTATGTGTCTCATTTTCCTTTTCAGGGACATTTGAGTGGACTAGACAAGTGCACCATAATGAAAGAACTGGAGATGAGGGCCCAGATCTCAGGTCTTTGTGCTTCCTCACAAAGGTGAAGGGCATACCAAAACACTGCAACTTCCACCTGTCAGAGGGGGAAGAGTTATGATCTTCTTAAATCATGCACAAGATAAAATCAAGTATCACTGTACTGATTTTTCTGATTTCATTAGGACACTCTTTAACACTTAGTTTAACCAGTGGCAGGTGGTTGCCTAATTTCCATAGGTCTCCTCTGATGTCTGATGGTAACTGTGAGCCTTAAACAGACTGCTGAACCAGGTCTATTTAGGGATCCTCAATGGATCTCAGGTTAAAGCTGCACTGCAAGAGACTTGAAAGAGGTGGCCATAAAAAAAAAGAGGGAAAAAAACAAAGACAAAAAACAAGGCAAAGCAAAAAAATTTCTTTGTCTGGGTTCTCATCAACCATATTGCTTCAGACAAGCATTTACATTATTTACTAGCAGGAAGCATTTACTGGAAAATTACAATGCAACAGTGGGCAGGAAACAGAGAAGTACTCATTCTTCTTTGGAAGAGAGTTTTTATATCTCATTTTTTGGTGGTGTTTTTGTTGCTGTAACTACCTTACATATTTGCTTTTACAAAATAAGCCCTGTTAGTGAAAATCATTTTATGCTCCCTTGCTACTATACCAACAAAATGAAATCCAAGTTCTTGCATGATGTGACATGTAAACCATTTGCACTGAAGTGACTGCCAGAAATGGATGGAAAGTTTTTATCCTGAAGAAATATTCAAATAGAATGCTAGCATAATCTAAAACTATTAACTGAAAGTAACTGCAGAGTATTTTGTGTCCTCTCTTTTCAGAGAATCTATTAAGTTGGCTCTAATACTCAACAACTTAGAACATCACGAGAGAAAGTGATGCATTTTCCCCTCTGTGTTGGGTAAATCTGAAAACAAGTGGTGTTTTTTTAAAAAGGAAGATATAAACCAAATTTGTTGGCATTTCATGGGGAAAAAAATGCTCAGACATCTAAGGTGTGATGACATGCTTTCAAAGAAAGTATTGTAAGTGTGTTACAAACACTAACATTTTGCCAGTTTCACTCTAGATCCTAATGCAGGTCAGGTTTTAAGAGCTTGATAACCCCAGCTCCACCTAGATGCTCTTATCACAACTGCATGCACTTATCTCATTCAACATGCTTGTATGCCATGATTCAGCTTCATTTCCTTTCTTTGACTTTAATTTCTTTAAAGTCAAAAGTCATTAGAAATAGATACATGGCTGACTCCTTTTTGATAATACAATTCCAGATTTTCCAGAGACCCAATTGCTCCTTTGCTCAGAGAAAATTAGAACTGAGCACCCATTTTTCTGCACCAGGAAAAATGTGACAGTTCATTAGCTTTTGCTATCCAACTCTACAATTACAGTCACATCAATCTACCTCCTCTGTCCTATGGAGCTTCTCTGTTATCACAAAGCCTATTCAAAATTTCCCCATGAGCCAAGACCAACACATGGAGAAGAGTCTAACTTCGCACGAAACCAAGTGCATGCTCTATTACCCACCATCTCAGACAACCCCAGCCAACCTCATTCTTTCTAGTGTTTTTATTTCAGATTCATATCAGGTCTCAGTTTGAACACAGCTGGGAGCAGTGATCTCCACCCTGCCCCCTCAGCCTGAGTAACATTACTTTGAATCTTTTATTCATTCACTGACAGAAATATCAAGAGGTTTCTTTAAATGACAGCAATATGCCCAGACTACCGGTCTTCTGGAAGGATTCTTCAGCATTGTGTAACCAGCTGTTAGAGAGAGACTGCTTGGAAGTTACCATTTGCAGCACCCACAGCACTTGGGCTGGATCAGTTTTTACCGGGCTGCTTTCATGGCAAGCTCTTTTTGTCTCATCCGAAGAGTTTCTTTGTGAAGAATGAATGAGGATGCATCTTGGGAATGGTCTGATACTTCAAAAGATGATTCTTGTAGCTGATCTTGCAGTAAGCTTCTCCGCTGGAGGAAACGCTGCAAAGCCCTTGTATTGATTACAATGATAGTCTCTTATCACTGGGCTGTTTGCAGTATCACTATCCAAAGCAAATCTTTGCAAGCTGTGACTTTTATTAATTGATACATGTGTAGATATATTCTGTCTTTTATAATGCAACACTTTTTTTCTGCAAACGCTTCAAAATAAGCTGGTCTTGCTCAAGTCCATGAAAGTTTACTCACTGCCTGGTGAATAACTGCAATTTAGATTATTTTTGGGATGGTAAAGTCAAGAATGTCTTTATGTTTAAAAAACAGAAGTTTGAGGGGTTTGGAGATGTTTTGTTTAGCTGTGTTTCCTGTACTAAGTTTCAACAGAGGTAAAAAAAGGAGCAGCATTTGCACACCTAAGCAGCTAGGCAAAGATAGAAGTTAAAATCAGAAAAGAAAAATTGACAGCTAAAACAGATTTAATAGAAGTTTCTAACCTGTGATCAGTTTGTAGGAGCAGTGAAGACTGACATTTAAAACCATACCACATTTATCACATTCTAAGCAACACACCCCTGTAGTTTCCTATATACCCAGACACAAGTTTATTTCCAAGATGTTAAAAATGGTTTTAAAACATTTATTAACTTTTAATATAATTTTAAACTACTATTTTTTAAACTTTAAAATGTCCTGCTGGAAACCTTGTAACAGATGCAGTTTTAGGTTACATGATTTTATGCATCAACAGAAACACTCATTGAAGCTGCTACTAACTGGCAGCTGGGAAACAAGCAAATCGGGAAGAACTTTTCTCTCATTTTCTTCTGCTTTAAGTTACATGACCAATTTTCCCTGATCTCAGCAGCCAGATTCTTTTACCTATGGATTAGACTACATCCTACAGACAATGAAAAAAACTAGCCCCACAACACAGGTTTACATATGTTTTATGTGACAAGGATACTTCCCTATGTTTAGCAAAATGATGTAATTCACTGTTGCTTCCTGCCTTCATTCACTCTGAAGCCAGATGTCCATAGTTACATCCCATGACAATGGAAAGACCCTTGCACAAACTAGTAGTAAGAATAAATTGTTCTTATCAACATGAGCCTGGCTAATTTTTACAATACGGTGTAAAATGCAAAGTGGATCCTTTCAGTTTCTTTTTTCAGCAGTTCTGCCTTTTTTGTCTTTATCGTAGAAGTTACTGTCATAGCAGTTGGGACACTCAGAATAGAAAAAGGAAACAAAAAACTTATGAGCAGGCAACAAACCCCAAAGATGCCCAACATGCACACAGCATGGCAGCTCTTCAATATGCTCCAGAGATGCTGTGCCAAGCTACAGCAGCTGATTCTGTGGGCAGGGCCAGCAACCGTGGAAATGGGGTCAAAAAGCAAGGAACTGGCAGGGCTTCTCCAACGGTAATGTAGGAGGGAGCTAAATCTGCAAGTGAGCTCATGTCTGAGCCAAGGACAACCAGGAGAGATAGTGGGAGACAGGCAACAGTGGCAGGAGACCAGGTGACACTGGGGGTGCTCTTTAACAGCTGGCTTGGGAAACAGCTGTGATTTTGGCTGCCAAATCCCCTTGAGCTTCCTCCAGCACAACCCTGTTTGGAATCATTCAGTAACGTACGGAAGGAAGCACTAAATGCATATTCACAGAGGTAAAAACTCAGAGTACGATGGTGCAGCATTTTCACAAGTATCTGTGGAGGCTTTTTTCAGGCAAAATACCTGGGATTCAGCAAGAGCTTTATCTTAAAATGGATACTTCAGAAACTTTAATCATACCTGTCTGACTTAATTTACAAAGGAAGTCAGTATCACTACAGAAGCTTGGCTGATGGGAGTTTCGGAAAACTAGCACATATTTATCCCTCTGTAATCAGTCACAATATAATTTAGAGCCAGTAGTCAGTGACTGATTACCTGTACAATGTAATCACCATAACTTCAATCCTGGCTGGAAAGTAATTGTTTTCAGAGACACAAGTAACTTCAGCTGTAGACATGGTTCACACTGCCACATTAATAGAAAAATAAAAGTTTTCAGAAACTTACCACTGAGGTAAGAGCCATCTGAAAACTGTAGATTCGTGCAAGGCCAAAGTCAGCCAGCTTTATCTGCCCATTGCTGGTTACAAGGATATTTTGGGGTTTCAGATCCCGATGCACCACGCGATGCGAATGCAGAAAATCCAGTCCCCGAAACAGCTGAAGCATCATATCCTATATATAAACAAGAAATCAATATGCAGTTATCAAGACAAGATGTCAGGCAAACAAATAAATCCCCCATCATAATCTGAAAAATTAATTTAATAAATATTGACTTAAATATGTGCACAGGAGATAAAACCAACTATTAATAAAATGGACAGGATGTTGCTAAAACAAATGGAATTGAACCAATGTCCTTATCAAGTTAATGTACGGTTTCTAGTTGAATTATCTGAGGTTGATTAACAGTTGTATAAAGGTTAATCAGTATACTTAGAAAAGACCAAAAGAATATCTCAAAGTCTGTGGACAACTTCAAATGAATGCTGTCCAAGTAAGAAAAATACACAGCAGTTTTTTGCTCTTAACTTTAAACCACACACCATTTTGCATTCTCACTAACTTATCCTTTGTCCTGCCATGGTGAAGGGAAATTTTATCATTCATTTTAAAAGGCACAAGGACCTGTTTCAATCAGAAAAACTGTTTCAATGAAATTTAAATGAAATTTATTTTTTTAATGTTATAGAGGGAAAAGATTCACTTGGCAAAACATGGTGCACAGAATTTACTGAATAGGACAGAAACTACCTTTAGATGAAACTTTAGCACTAAAACAGTGTAATAATCATAATTCTGATTCTTCTTTCTGTTTTGTTATAGTGATACAATCTTCCATGACTCTTCCACAGCTGAAGAAACTATTTTATCTGTACTCATGTTTTGACAATCTTAGTAATGTGAAAAGAATGAACCAGCAGACTCAAAATCAAACACGAGAAATCCCCTGCATTCCAAATTAGAAGGATACTGTCAACTTGAAAATTGTATTTGTGGAACAGGCAGTTACAAGAAGATGCTGCAACAAGAAAGGAAAAAAATGGATAAAGAAGTTTATTTTTTGCATGTAATTGATTTGAGCTCATGAAACTGATACTCTGTGTATGCTGGTGGCATATGCCCTTTCCATAATCCATAATGGAGTAGGGTATCCTCCAATCCTCTTGTTAGCATAATCAAAATGATCTTGGAGAAGAGCAAAAAAAGAAAAGAGAACAAAGGTAACTTGAGGTTGGTTGCTTTTGCTCTTCTCTATGGACTTGGGCATGTTGCAAGTAAATATTCAAGGCACACTACTGAAAGGAATTATATCAGAACATGGGTATAAAAATAGCTCAAAACATTCAGCTTGATAATACTGGTTAAGTTGGATGCATTTTAAGGTAGGTTTTAGAGATATTGCTAAATAATTCAATACGAAATTATTCTTTTCTTGTACTATTTCCTGATAATTTATACAGAAAATATTATTAAATATATAGATAATAAGTTCAGAAGCTCTCACCTGACCTCTGATAAAACAAGGCCATTTCTGTATATAGCAAGCTCATAAAGCAATCAGCTTTTATTTGAAGATCCCAATGATGGAGATTTTACCATGAAATTATGGTTGCTGTGACAGTATTATATTACTATCACCTCTGACGGAAGGTGGTGAACTGAGAACCCCATTTCCTGCTAGCTGATGCCTTTTATTTCCTTTGCTTCCCCAGAAAAAATTCGGAACTGATCATTTTGACAACTGGTATAATACAGTTTGGACCTTTAAAAGAAATACACAAAGCATATTGAATCCTCTTGTATTTATACAATATATTTTTTTTTTTTTTTCCAGTTCAGAAATTTCCAAGAACTTGGGTACAGCTCTGCAAGTTTCAGTCACCAGCAGAATTAATGTATGTCATATCTGGTCACTCTGTGCCATTTTAACTTTTATTAAATCCAGAAGTCTTTGGATCAATCTTGCAGATGTGTAGGACATGTCAACAACATTTAGGCATATGGTTATTTTAAATATGAATGCAGTTGTTTCACTGAATTTAGGCCTATTTTTTTTATTCCACGTTGACATAGTATCAAATAAGGAAATGATTTAAAGAACTAGAGTATTAGTCAGTAGACCCTGGCAAGTCCCTTTTGGTGACATTTATATATCCTATTCATTTGTCAACTCTGTAAACTCATTCAGGCAGTTACCAAACATATCAAGTATATTTTTTCCAACAACTGATGTTGGTTTTATTTCAACTTTCTTCTTCAAGCTCAGCATAGCACAATTCTGTTCTGCTCATTTCAAGCTGCAAGCAATGTCTTCAGGTTCTAAATTCAGAGTCTTCTTCCAGCCGCAGGTTAAAAAAAGAAAATATTTGAAAATGGAAACTGGTATATCTTCTCTACCCATCAAACTCAAAAGATAAATATCATTTACAGAAGTTCTCTTCACACACACAAAATAAAATGTGCTGCAGGAAAGTGTACTAGGAAAGTGTAAATTTAAAAGGTGTTAGAAAGGGAGGGAAACTGGAGGGAAAAAAGTGTTGTATCTCCTCTTCCAGGAAATTCAGGGTTAGTCCACATAAGCTGTTTTCTAGTATTCAGGCTGGACTGTTGATTACACTTGTTACTTACTATGATAGGTATTAACAGATTTCAGTTCAAAATTATCTGGAAGAACAGTCCAAAGTTTCGTGTGTATAAAGAAAGACACTGGGGTGTAAAAAGACAGTTTGCTATTTCTGATTTATTATTACCCTTTTTTAAAATTTTCAGCAAGTTAAAAAAAGAGCAGAGGCCAAAATAACAACACAGGCTTATTATTTTGAACTTTAAATACAGAATAACAAATGTGACAGCTTAAAATTTTGTGCTGCACGTAAGCCTAGTCAAAAACCATTAGGCCTTGCTTTTGGAAAATGATTTCATTCACTTGGTCAGCCACTTGCAAGAAATGTGGCAGGGTCTGGGCTCTGTTTTGACACTGTAACTAACATCAGAAGATACTAACCTTTGCTAGCAAATTAGATAAAGGCCGTAAACATGCACAAGCCAGATCACTACCAAATTAAATCAGGATAATTTCACTCATCTAAAGGAAATGCATCCGTTTTTATTAGTGACGAATACCCAGTATTATCTCAATTACCAAGTTCTAGAAATAACTGCAAGAGAGTCTTCATGTGCCTCAAGGACTCGTTTTTTCCATGTCTGTTTTTCCCTGAGAAATTTTCTGTGGCAGAGAGGCATATGACACTTTGGAATTACAGAGAGAATCGTATTTCAGAAGTTAATTGAAAAACAATTAATTCTATTCAGTAACAAAAACTTTGTGTCTTAAGAGATTGAAGGAACAAGCTCTAATGAGTCATGATCAAACCTCTACTGATGTCGATCAGTGTTCTTTGGATACTCTATGTTTGCAAACAAAGACACAGAATGTGCCTGTTGTTTCAGATTAGAGATTTCTGCCATGCTCCAGTATCACAAAACTGATGATAGTTGGCTGTTGCTCCAGTTGAAGACACATGCACACATTATCCCACTGCAATTACTTTCAGACAATCACAGCTTTACAATTTTTTTTTCTTTTTAAGGCTACATTTTCAATGCCATCTATGTACAAATATAAAATATTTGCCTGTAACACAATTGAAAACAGAGCTATTTTGGGATGCAATGAGCAAGTACACTTTCTTTAAAGGAAAATACGTAGCTTTAATTTTGCAAAAGTCTCATAATGAAAACAGGAGCAAAATTTGTCATGGAAATGCTGCATCTTTGCTTGTTCCACCATATAAGGTATTGACGATGATTGCTCAGTCTGACATTTACTGAATTTATCAGGTCTGAATGTCAGGACCAGATTATGATGAACTTTTCAAGCAACACCAAGTTATGCCATGAATCTCAATAATACACAGAAATATATCCTGCATATTCTTCCTCTGTCATCAGAAAGGACGGAGCTGGGCTTGGGCTAGGCTCATCAGCTGCTTCTTCTGCCTCTGCCAAAGGCAGTATTTATGGCTCACATCTCCTGACTCAGGCAGCAGGAACAGAAAGCCCTGATTTCCCATACATTTTTGTCTCCACCTTGTCCTATCCCCTCTTGACTCTACGCTTCACTGATCCCTCTTAACCCTCCTCCAGCATTTGATCCATAAATCCCTTCCAAGCCATTGGCTTTCAAATGGCACTCTGATCCTTTAAGAGTCACCCACCACCTTGACTCCCAACAACAACAAAAAAATCTGTCAATTATCTGCAGCAACTTACTGCTTGTTTAAGACTTGCCAGATTCTCTGGAGGACTCTGCCTGCCTAATCCAAAAGAGGATGGCATGGCTGAAAACCAAAACATTCAAATATCTACTCAAAGACAAAAGAAACTATGGAGTTGGTTTCAGTGTCAGTGCCTAGGCACCAGCAGCCAGGAGTGCCTCAGCCAGGGGACACCAGGGGTTGTGCCCTGCCAGAGATGCTCAGCCCCAGCTGGTTCCGACAGACCCACCGCAGTGTATGGCTGCGCCCGTCAGCCGTCAGCCAGGATGGTGGTCCCTCCATCAACACATACTCAAGGGCAGAAAAGGCTGCAGGGGAAGAGGAGAAGAAAACAAAAGGAGTGGGAAACTGCATAGGAAACATCAAGGTGAGAGAGGAGGAAGAGAAGTGAGAGGAGAAAGTAATCCACGGTGGAGCAGTTATCCACACTTCAGATCATGAAGCAGGCAGATACTCCTGAGGGAACTGCAGCCTGTGGAGATGATCTAGGGTAGAGCAGGCAAAAAGTTTGAGGAGGAAGGAGCAGAAGAGAGGAGCTGCTCCTATGCTGCTTGGGCTGAGGAGAGTCACAAGTGATGTGCAGCCCGGAAAAAAAGCAGGAGAAAGTGTTATTTGAACATCTGCCCTTTTTTTGCCCACCACTTCAACTAGCAAGTATCTACCTTGACTGGCACTAGACTACGTTGATTTTCCACAGGATAAATCTATTTTGCTCATGACAGTACTTGGTAATCAATCTTCCTCTCTTATCTCAGCCCATGAGCTTTCTTCCTCCTTCTTGCTCTCTACTTTCTGTAGCTGAGGTGGGAGAAGTCAGTGAGTGCCTGGATGGGAGTTTGACTGCTGGACTAGGTTAACCCACCACCATGGATGGACTGTATGGATGGACTGGACCTAGTATGGATGCTAGGTTTTGTCTTGGTAAAGGTGAACACCTTGAGATGCAACCTGAATGAAAACACCAGCAGTTATATATCTTCAGAGAACAAATGCCCCCTGAGGTAACATACACTTATGACTGGCTGCTTGTTATGTGAAGCTCATGCTTTTCCTTCACTAGCTACAATGTGAGGAAAGAAAAACCTTTAAACAGGTTGCTCTTTGTTACAGTGATAGAAGTTCCTAATACAAAGAGAGTAATTCAGTGGAAGCCCACAAATATACTCAGTTATGTCACCAAATAATAGCAACACAGTACAGAGCCTTGCAAACTACAACAGACCCTCAATTTGTATTAACACACAGGTTTTACACTTTTTTTTTTTTTCAAACCTGCCTATTTTCCTCTTCCTGCTCTATTTCTATGACTAACATTTTGTAAAGCACAACAATCCTTTGGTATCTCCTAAGGCTTCTCCTACTCTTCTGTGGATTATCTCATGCAACTTCAAAACTTGCATCCTTCACCCAGAGTTTCTGTCTATCTGCAACTCATTTTTCTTTTTGCTGAGCAGAATGGAATGTCCCTATTTTACATGGCAGGTGTTGGAATACTCATCCTGAACATTTCCTGTAGGAGTGTTTGCGTAAAAGGCAACCACAAGTGTAAACAAAAGGGATGAGTTTTAGACAGCAATGTGTGATGAATCAGTCAAGGTAGTTTCATTAAAAGGCTCACTGCCTCTCACTGGAATAGGACCTTCTCAGAGCAGAAGGGGAGCTGGATGAAGCTTCTTTCATATCCTACTCAGAACCCCCAACCACTGAATTGCTTTCAATTTAAAGGGTGATTTTACACATGTTGGAATGAAATTTTAAAGAGCTGTCCCATTCTCTGAGGCCTATTTTTGAAGCAGAATAATTACAGCCCTTCTACGGTTATACTTTGTAACAAACAGTCAACATTAATTAATGCCAAAAAAACAATGGCATTCCTGAGGAATTACACAGTACAGATACATGAATAGCAAAAGACATGATTAATGTTGTTACACTGAATCCCGAAGGCATGAGCAATAATGTAGTGATTCCCCGTTAAATGCAGTGATTTTTTAAAAAAATCTTTGTCCTCCCACTGGGCTGGGAACCCATCACACCAGCCTATCTAGAATGCCATGACTATGATGGTGGGGGTAGATGCATTTGGCCACAGTCTGTGGAGCTGCAGGATACTCTTCATGCAGCTGGCTGGAAGCAGTGGCTGGAACTCAGTTAAGAGGCAGACAGATCCCTGCCCTTGTGCCCTGTTCCTTTCCTCAGAAGAAAGCTATTCGGATCAGTCTCCCTGCAGGGCATTCAGAAGGGGGATGAGGAAGCTGTCTTTGCCTTCTCCTAGCCACATCCTATCTTCTAAGGACTCATCCACAATCCAACCAAATATATATAGGATATAGAGTTCTTAATCTTCCTTACATTGGGTAACTATTTATCTCAGAGTAATCCTATTGCTTTCCATAAAAGGGTCACTCCTCAGCAGAGAAGACTGCTGGGATACTCCTGTCAATTAACTAGGAAGTACCAAGAGAATGTGAACTTCACAGCATGTTCAATTTAAATATGTTTACTGTTTTGATAAGAGAACAATATATTCAGATGATCTATTCACTTAGCCTTATTAATCAACCTTATTATACAAGATAACATAATCATTTTCTCTTCATAGAGTAAAATACTGTGCAGAGAAAGATACAATCAATTTATTTAGTGTATTATTAATATCTGATAACCGCATGCAAGGAATTGGTCTAATAATTGGTGGTGTTTTATGCTGATATCCTAAAAGTAAATAATTTGTTGAAAAATAATTAAGTTACATATATTTTTAAACATGAAGTAAAGTACTTGTGTAATTATCTCTGAATTGTAAAACTATTTAAATCAAGTACTTTACCGTACTTGAGTAGATTAAAAGATATATTAAAATATATTCTCATAAACAGTCTCTAATCTATTTTAAACTGCTTTTGTAAGAAAGAAAGCACAGCTCATACAATGGATATTGGATTATCCAGTTGTCATGATGAAGAACCCTACAGACATGGACACTAACAGAAATACCCACGTATGTATACATATACTATGTTTTGAATAATCCCATTGAAGACTGTGCTTTCTATAGTAGTCCACTGCAATAAACACTGAAATGAATATAGTTGTGTTGTTTGGTTTTGTGTTTTGTTGGGATTTTTTTTTTGTTGTTTGTTTGTTTGTTTTGTTTTAATGGCTAGAATTATTTGCGTAGCAATTTACATGACAAAATACCTGAAGGAGTAGAGTCTATAAAACACTGTTTTGAAAATTGTTTTGGTTGCTGTTGAAAGTAGCAAGGGAATCAAGATTGGAAAGTCCTAAATAAATTATTTTGAAATACAAGAATCTGTCAATTAGTTCAGAGCTAGCATAGTAAAAATGTCAAATGTCACTATTATGCACAGACCTGCCTGCGTATTATGAACTGTCCCAATCAAAAGTACCGAAACTGTGCACAAGATTCAGGAAAGATGCAAAAGTTTAACTGATTTACAAAGGTCCACAGTAGCATTTGAAAAACCTTGACGCTCACCAATGCTATTGCACTGCTGTAAGCTTATGACTGAATTTCATGAATGTGTATCATAGCTTTCAGTATACTGAGGCACTGTTTTCCCTTGTTGTGAACCTGTACATAGACTGAACTCAATTCACAGCCACCACAGCAGGCTTAACATGTTCTAGTAAACTTGCCAACTGTTCCTTCAGTATTAGAAAAGAACTGCTGAATTTGTACTGCCACAGGAGAACCTGACCTAATGCATTTTGGAGTGCCCCAAACACTCCTGAAACACCAGAGCTCACCAGCAGCAAAGGCAACCCCAAGTAGGACTAGACCACAACAACAGATGCACCTGACTGTGCGTTGCAAGGACTTGCACCTGCAAGGGACTGCTCTGAGTAACCTTAAGTCTACCCTCCTTAAAATAAGGACCTGGATTCATATTTTACGGGTTGGTAAAAGTTTCAATCTAAGTAGGTCTGTTTTACCAGAACCTTAATGCTGACAGATTCCCATGCTCATCTCAGTAGCTGTGAACCAAAGACCAAATTCACTATATAACATGTCTGCTTAACATCTCTGAGGGACATATGTACATACATATGCTTGGGCACACACACGGACACATTTTATTTACATTTATATAAGTCCTTCCACATCAATTTCTAATTTTATAGCTCAACACCTGTAAAATCAGTTTGCAATCTAGATCTTTCAAGTTTTACTTTTTCATCTGCTGTTTTTCATATTTGATGAGAAGAATATGCATGACTGAAAAGAAACCTACATAATTATTGTTCTACTTATGTTCAGTCATTCAGTGTACCAAAAATTCCTGTCAAAGTGGAATTACCAGATATGCAAATGAAACACACAGCATTTCCCATCTGGCTACTGGTATTTGTCAGATAAAATACATGAGAATTGAACAGAGGGGAAGTTTGTTTTAACATTCTGACAGAAACTGGTAAATGCGGCATTGTTAGCAAGACTTGTCCTGTATGGGAAAGTTTTACAGCAGCTAAATGTAACTTTGAGATTAACAGTCTTTTTCAGTGCTCAAACCCTTCCACTCTTTGTACCCTGCAAAAAAAAAACAAAAACACAAGGCACAGCTTTAAACAGAATTTATGGATCTGAGCCTAGATAAGTAAAACATTCATGTTTCTTTCTTGTATCTCTGGATGAGGATATCACAGTTTTGTACATCCCCAAAAACCTTCTGGGAAACTTCCTTTCTTTTATTGCAAGCTTTTTATAACTGTATTGGAAACAGCAGTTTCTCACAGAGCTTCCTGGTTTGACAAGTTGTTATTACCCTGTTCTTTTATTCCTCACACAATCTGAAAAAGAGATGAGAACCATAATGTACCACAAAATCTCCAAAATTCTTTACTGCCTCACCCAGCTGATAAAGTTCCATACAAATGACTTGAAATAGCACCTGTGATTTGTATGCATTGGCTGAGAAGACCCTTCTAGCACGTGTCTAGGGATTGACACCAGTGCAAATTTGGTATCTAAGTATTACAGCAGGTCATACTGCAGTTTGAATTCTGGAGGACACTTTCCATATAATTACAGCTCCTTTAATTATGTTTGTCAACAGGATAAGTCCTACAACATTTTTCCTTCAGCTGATGCTGTGAGCCTCTTTCTTCTGAGGTAAAATTTAGACTTTAGCTTGACAAAGTCAATCTGTTCTGGAACACTGCGTATACACCCCTATCTCTATCACCTTAGTGCTTTCAGTTTTTACAAACAAGATTTTTTGATTGCTCCTGATAGTATGTATTTCCTTCTCTCATTGTGGGATATCATCGCCACTTCCTCTTTAGAGTCTTTGTTTCTGCATTACTATCCATCTATATTTTGGGACATCATTACTTGCAATCTTTGTGGAAGCTCTCCTGATCTAATCAGAAATCAGTCCAACGTGAAAATCCACAAAGCTGGATGTGACTCCCTTAAACTATTTCAGTATGCTTTGGGGGAGGAGTGCACAGAAATCACTGTCTCACTCTCTGCCACAATCTATAAACTACAGTAAATTATCAATCACTGATGAGTTGATTGTCCTCCTGTGCCTCTCACACCTTATGAGGAAAGGTATCAACAAACAAACCCTCTTCTCTAGGAAGAATGCTGCTCCAGCAGCACGACAGCTCTTTACAAGCACCTTCCTGATTGCATTGGCCATCACAGCTCTTCCTAATTTCCTCAAACTCCAGGAAGGGTTAAAATATGGCATATGCTGACAGACGACACTCCTTGCTAACAGGAAGGACAAGTTGCTGCGGGGCCCAGATCTCGGCTTCTCCTTCCCTGCAGCTGTCTGTGGACAGCAGCTAATTGTATCCACTTGTTCTACCTCAGGGATAACGTCTGGAGGGGACCAAGTGCCACAAGCATACTTTTTTTTTTAACGGTCATTTCCTCTCTGGTGTAACTTGCATGACAGCATGTGACAAGCAGAAATTAATGGGGACACTGCTGTGCCAATACCTCTTGAATTGCTTTGACACTGGCTGCAGGCTGCCTGCTTGGCCACCCAGCCAAGACCTCACATGAAATGTGGCAAGGGGCCCACGGCTCTATTCACTAACAAGCCAGCTGGTCAGTGATTAGAAAACTGAAACAACACTCTGCACATACATCAAGGAAAATGCTTTACAAGGAGCTTCGGACTTAGGTGGTAAAGCACCTTAGAAGAGTAAATCTGCAACTTTATCTTAGGGACTGTTAACTTAAGCTAACGTTAGAAATAATGCAGAAGGCCCTGGAAGATGACTCGCCTATGCTGTCACCTAAGTGCAAGAAGGACTAACCTCAGAACACAGACTAACATCTTGATGTCCTCAAAATCATGTGCAAATAGCTCAGACCACATGGATTCTGGTCTAAAGGAGCACTCAAATTATGTAAATATATAGAGATTTATGACAGAGTACTCTTCCTAATGGCCTATCAACACCCTGGCAACGTTACTGACATTTCTACAGAAAGTCTCATTGAATCTGTCTGCAGTGTTTATACTGATTTGTTTATACACTGATACATAATAACAAAGGATGAGCCTTTAGAAGCATCCCAAGGGATTTGGATGATCAGATCTCATACTCCCAAGGCAGCTTTGTACCTCTCAGCCCAGACTTTTTAAAAAACTGTCAGATCCTTGGCCAGACACAAAAGGCTCAAGACTGTTCCTTTCATTTCTCTCTTCAGCTGCTTTTTTAAATAGTAGCCACTGAAAGTGCATAGGCTCTTGATGAAACACCTGACGTCAACAAGTAAACAAGTTACAATTTTTTTAAAACTGAGAAAAAAGTCAATAGCATGCTAGAGACTGGGAACACAACCATCTTTTAAAATCAGTAAGACTTGGGCACTTAATTCCTAGGGCTCCCGCACAGTTATAAACTCATTCCAGCAATTTTCGTTCGATGAAAACCTTGTTTAAACTTATAATAACACAGGCCTGATCAATCTCCTGATATATAAGGAAATATATTTACGGCTTATACAGATACATCAGGGCACAAGGCACTGTAAAAGGAGGTGGCTGGAGAGCAGAGTCACTTCTTGGATTAGAAACTAAGCTTACTGAAGAGTTTGGACCTAATTTTGAGGGCTTCCATTGTAGAAACTTTGAGGAATTCAGCACAGTCATGAATGGCACCTGCATGCTGAGGAAGAAGATGGCTTCATATTAGGCACAACGAAGTCCAGTGAAGTTACTGGGACCCTACCCATCAATTTTCAAAGACCTAAGCTGGTTCCATTGCTTTTTATTTATTCCCATTTTCCTCCCACAGTCACTGGAACCAACAGCATCTTCAGAGAGATGTAACAAACCTTCACTGAGACAAAAATGTCAGCATGACACCAGGCATCAAAATACTACTATTCTCTAAAGTTAGGCTCTCCTTTAATAAATAGTTAACAGCTTTTATGAAAGATGTGAACACAGAGGAAAGTAAGAAGACAATGCCTTCCTAATTTATTCAGGGAATACATAATAAATAAAGCTCAACTGTCTACTTTTAAAAAGTTACTTAAATTTTTTTCTTGTAGTGTACTTGGCACAGCAGAAGAATCATGATGCTCTTGAGTGCTGTAAAATGGCACAACATTGGGGTCTATTACTACCCCAGCTCTAGTCACAGAAGTACATTTAACTTTGCTGCCTCTCTTGCTCCGTATTATAAATTCAGGGATAATGGTTAACTAATTCATGAGCATTGCAAAGATTAACTAGTTAATGTTTGTTAAATACTCCAGAGAACTAGATTTTGCTTTCAGTTATAAAGACTTAATAAGCTTGAAGAAAATCAAAAATATATAGAAAAGATTTTATTTTTATACAATTCATAGGAAAAATAGGCTTAAAAAAAAAAAAAACCTGAGAGGGGACAGCGGCCTACTGGAATCAGCTTGTCAAGGATCTACCATCTAAGAATTTTACATATAGTTTTGCAATAGCATTGTTTGAGCTCTCAAAATAGTCTTCAGGATGAGCACCTTACTACATCTAAATTAAAACCAGGAAACAAGATCATAGTTTCTTGAAAGCACTCAACAGACTGAGTTGCTCTCCATGTTTACAGCAGCAATTAATTTGCAATTCTATTAACTTGAAATAAAAAAAAATGGCTCCTGAAGTAACGGGTTTTAAAAGGGAACAGACAAGTCCTTCATCTTACAGACAAGGCAAAGAGAAGACGTTTTGCAAGAGGAATAGAGCATAAACACAAAGACTTTTGTTTTCACTGAAAGAATGAGAAATTTGCTGTTAGCACCAGACTAGGGGCATGGCATTCCATTGCACTTACATGGTCTGTCACTTTCTTTTCTTATTTCTCACCTTTTCCTTTGTCTCTCTTTCCTCCCTTCCTGAGTCCCGTTGCCCCTTCCTTCTTCCCCATTCCCATTTCTGACCCTTCCTGTTATGCCTGCACTGCACCTTGTTGCACTTCACACTCACTCCCAGGACCTGTGGCTACTCCATCTCTCTGGGTTGCTGCCACCCACAGCCCAGGTGATAACCAGGCAAGGTAGATTAGGAAGATGACAGCTACTAGCATTCCTCAACAGCCCATCTCTGGATTTCAGATATAACAAACGGCAGCAGGCAGTGATGTGACTGTGATGTCTGCTGTGGCTGCAGCAGTGAGAAATGGTTCCACACATCTGCTGAGCCTCTCCAAAGTGCCATGTGCCACAGCCCCTCCAGTTCTGAGCAAAGTGACACTGATTTACATTAGCACACATTAGTGTAAACCTTGCCTTGTTTTCTTTTTAACTGTTGACTGATTCTAAAAAAAAGTAGGTATCCTCAACTTACAGTGACACAATGAGCAATGAGCCTACTTAATTCCTAATATTAACACAATAGACAAGAATCAGCTCTGCTTTGGGAGTGGGGGGAAAGGTGCAACGTGAGAGCTGACAGTCTTCTTAGGAGAGGAGAAGATGTTTCCTCACAGGCAGAGGATATTTCCTCCCTTCACCTCCCCCAATATTAAACAAAAACCCCCGTAAGATATTTTTAATAAAAAGCCACTGGTATTTTAGAAGTTAGTGTGCAAAAAGAGCCAGTCAATGGAAGAAACTTCTTCCATGAAGATATGTCTTTTGAAAGTGAACTGTCACAAAAGATGCATGTGAGAAATGCAGCCTGTGGCAAATGCAACATTGCTTCTCAAAAGGGCAGCCTGTGACAAGCAGGAAAGTATGCTATTAATGATGCACTTTGGAAAATAAAATGACACGTATTCCTGTGTCTTTACTGTAAGTATGCATGGAGAACCTATGAGAAAAAAAGTAGCTATGATGCAGGCAGCCTGGACCATGTATGTCCATACTTTGCTGAATCAGGTCCCCGAAACCCGTCTTTTGTTTTCCTTACCAACAACAAAATAATTACAAATCATACAGTCCAATATCAAACTCTATGTTATTCCAAAACTACAGTCAATTAAGTAGAAACAAACTGTATCATCAGAAGGGCAAATGAGAGAGGCTAGGGATCACTATCAAAGGACTTCTGTTTTCTTTTGTTTATTAAATAGCAACTGTATTATTTACTGCAGCTTTGCAAGCTAGTGAGCAGCTGGGTGTGACACATTTCCATGCTCTGTAACCTCTCCTTATGCTTCGTTAGATTCCTTATCAGGACCAGAAGAAAAGAAATCTCTCTGTTATGCTTTTCCTGTGGCAAAGGAAAAGACAAGATGATGACTTTCCAGCTCATTTCACTTGTACAACGTTCTCATCAATCACCATGGGGTAGGTCTTTGTTATTTTCACTGAAGGACTGTTCTTAGTTTTCTGTCACAATAAAGCGTGACTCCACTAATTAGCAAATCAAGGTTACCTCTACCACATTTGCAAAAGAACAAAATACAAACATAAGGCTAAAACTACTTCTGAAATATTTTCCAAGGTCCCAGCTTGACAGAGATAAACCTAAGTCAAGCTAGGTCTAAATTCCTGTAACTGAAACAGAAGTTAAGGTCTGAAACACTTAAAGTAGATGATGTAAGGAAGCAAAACTAACCATTTCATCAAGAACCAAAAGTTTTCTGCTTGTTTTGCGACTTTCTGCTCCAGAAACCAAGCAAAGAAACTGTGGTTTATTTTCATATTAAACTCTCAGTGAAGCATGCATCTCTCTGCAGTTTTGGTTCGCTATAGCCCACGCATCTTGGCCTCTATTCTCCTTTTCCTATGTTCTCAGTAAGTGTTTTATACATCAGCAGGAATTATGTGAGCAAACAAAACGCAAGAAAAAGTGGCATCTTCTAAGCGAGGCAAAAACATAATACAAAATGCTTTATAACATGGTCTCTCCTCTAACTTAATGTTTTTATATGTATTTTCCCTTTTGGTCTATGCTGTTTCTCACTGAATGACAGCTATACACAACATACTATTGTAATAACAAGCATATGGCTCAGAGATCACTGTTGACATTTCAGAACTCAATTTAGACATTTTTATTTAAATGTGTCAAAGACATCTATATGCTCTTTCATTAACTGCATTTTATGTTTGTAATGTTCTACATATTCCTTTGGAACCATTTCCATTAAAATGCCAAGTCTGGGTTCGGATAGCAAGTATTTCCTTTGTAACAGTAAGGGAGGGGTATGTTACTGTCAAAATTTCTCTCAAAAAAGTCCTTGCTAAAATATTTACCCTGCTAGTCACAACAGGAATATCTGAAGTTAATTACAAATGAAAGAATATTTTAGAATGAATCATAAACTGGATGTTAAAAAAAAGGTATCATGCTGCCATTTCAATGCCCCTTCCCTGTTGTAAAACCAAATAAAAAACAATCCTGCATTTCCATCCACAGAATATTGTAACATTTTGGAGTGTTCTGAAGTTTCCTAATTATAGTTATGCAACAGAACTATCACAGCCTAAAACAAAGGACAAAAATTCAGCAGCTGAGTTTATTGGCTTGGAAATTAAGCACTCTTAAGAGATGGTTAACATGTCTTCTTGATTATTTTTGGTATTGTAAAGTTACAGTTCAATGCTTCCTATTGTACAGACAAAAGAAGTGGGACAATTTTGAATACTTATAATTTTTAACGTGTTGTTTGTAAAGTCACATATTCAGCAACAGTGAAAACCGTTGACCAGTAACTTTATTTACAATTAAGCCACTAATTTCAAAGGGCCCTTTAAGGTATAAGACACTGCTCAACATTAATGAAGATAGAATGCAATGGCATTTGCTGAAGTGGTCACAATGGTAAAATACAGCTTCTTCTTGGAAATGGGTGTTCTCAAGGGTCATTACTTTCAAAGAAGGCAAATAGGATATTCTGTGGCCACAACAGCTATGTTATTAATGGAAAACAGATATAAACAAAACAGTCCACCAAACCTTGTGATCCTTGGAGTCCTTTGCCATTACCGAGTCAATTTACCATGCTGACCAGCTATGACACATTTTTGTCAATTGTCAGAAGTCTGGTTCCAAATGCACAGACATTGCTTACGTGTAAGTTTTGAGGGAAGACTACTTCTTTGCTCGGATAAAGCATTTAAACACAAGCAAAACACATGTTTTATGACTAATCTGAGACTAAGGAATCAATGGTTTCAATTCTTCTTTGTTTTAACCTTAGAATTCATCAGGTCAGTAGCACAGGATAACAACTGATTCTCCTCTGTTAGCTCCTCTAATTCAGTCTTTCAACCTCATTTTTTAATACTAGAGCAATCCACTGACATAAAATTAAGCAGAAGCTTAAGAGCTTTCCTGAAGCAGAGCCTCTGCTCCCCTTGGGGTTTTTTCCTTTGGGATTGAAGTTGAACCAGAAAGTGCAAGTATATATTCCAGCATCAGTTTTAAATGTTTTATGTGTACAGATGTGTTAATACTGTATAGCTGTAACAGTAAAGGAGAAGTAAAAAGAACCTAAAATAGTGATGTTTATAAGTCTTTGGATAAGGTTCCCAGTCCAAAGATGAAGGACAGACTTGATGCAGGAGCTTGAACCTTTGTAATTTGCTCCTTCTTAATGGAAAACTATTCAGGCTTTGCAGTAAAACAAATGAAAGGCTGCTTGCCCGCTGCTGGTAACAGCATTGCCCCACACTCCTAGATGAACCCCAAGAATCCCACAGTTATACTAAGGATCTGACCTTCTGTGAAGGATTTGTGCTCTGGAGTACCAACATTGGCAAATGCTACAAAACCACATCTGATTTGTTAAAACTACAAATAAATTAATAATTTAAATTTCTAAATATTTCCCTTGCTGTTGCACCAAGAACAAACAACAGTACTTCTGTTATTTCATTTGAGTTTCCATACTGAATTTTCTGTCTTGTGGCAGCTGCTTGCAAATTTATAACAATGTGTGTCTTTTGTTTGGACTTCTTAAAAAGGATATTCTCAAAATGGAAGGAAGCTCATTTTATTTCACTTTGAAACCTGAGAAACCTGTAACATGAACCATACGCTGATTACAGAGCACTGATATATAAAGGATATATAAAGGAAGCAGTTGTGTAAATGTGTGAAGTGACTGTGGTGGGGAAACAGCAATGCAGTGGAGGAGCATTGTTTCACACAAATAATGCTGTTGTAGGATCTGACTGCCACGACTCATGTTTAACAAGGTATTGTGTAAAGACCGGTCAAAAACGAGGACCTATTACGGTGGGCACCAAAGACAAAGCTTTTCACACGGCCTCTTCCATTAAAAGCTCACAAATAAAATGGACAAGACAGACCCCAGGTGGAGAAATAGTGAGACAGTTCCATGATGCTACATTTTTACGGGAGTAGAGTCAGGAGGACATTTTTACGGGAGTAGAGTCAGGGCAAAACAGAATGAAAAGTGATGGAGAGAAAAGTTCAGGAGGAAGGGAAAGAACGGAAGAATACTTTACTGTGTAAATATGAAGTGAAGGTGAGATGAAAAAATTAAGGTGAAAGAGAAGAATGAAAAGAGAAAAGGGATCAAAAAATAGGAATTGCACAGGCAGCGAACATGGAGTTGAAATCACTGAAAGCAGCTTTGAGTGTTGACAGGTTTTGGCTTTGGCTGCTCTAGCAGCTGAGTGTACCTGGCTGATGCCCCTGGGAGGTGTTTCTCTGCAGTTCCATGCCTGATGGCCAGAGGACAGGAAGCAGGGAGGGACCGTGTCTGCTCTGGTATCCACAGGGGTGGGTGGGACAGGGGCTCTCCATGTGTCTCTCATCTGACACACTGAATAGGAGGGAGAGGCACAGCTTCAGCTGTGTCTGGTTTTATTCCTTCCCTATGAATGTAACAGCTCAGTTGTCTTTGGTGATGAGCTATTGGATGGACTCTGGGAATCAGCACACATGCCTGTAAGTACACACACACACACAGATACATATGCATACATATATATTCATACACACACGTGTACGTGCGTATACATGTATGTGTAGCGTGCTTTCACGTGTATACACTAAAGGCAGTATGCACCAAAGCACTCTCTGGGCACAGCAGGAGAACTGCTGCTACTCCTCAGGTATCTGTGTACTCTTTAAGCATCTGCCTTGCCAGTTCTGGCCTTTTCTGGGCCACACCTATTTTGAGAAAATGAACTCTGGATACAGTGGAGTGATGACCATAGCTTCCCTTTCTCTCACTCAAATAGCAATATTTTTTTCAGCAAACATGTTAGAGGACTTTTACAATATACATTTCTATATGTATGTGTGTTTATATGCCTATGTATTCATAAATAATAGAAGATTCTTGGGCTGACTTTACCTGCTACATATGAAAATATGTAATACAAAAAAATTACATCTCGGCACATTTGTATGGAACTTTGTTTTCTGGCATAAGCTAAATACATCTGCTATGGAGGAAAAGAAACAAACAAAGCATATCTTGATTAAATCATTATGCCACTAAAGTAACACACTTCAAATTAATTTTTACTGTGGGATACAATAACCTGGCTATTCACTGGCATAAAACCAGTGCATACAGCTAGTCCAAAAGTATCAAATTTCTCTTGGGGTGGAATAGAGAAAACTCTTTTATGGAAAAATAACTTACTTGATTACTATATTATCTTTTATTAGGTATGAGTTGTCTGTGGCCAACTTTTGAATTGTTTTACACGATGGCTCTATAATTGCTGTGAGTAAATATAGGTATTTTGTAAATA
Source organism: Aegithalos caudatus (assembly GCA_013389925.1). Classification (NCBI taxonomy): domain Eukaryota; kingdom Metazoa; phylum Chordata; class Aves; order Passeriformes; family Aegithalidae; genus Aegithalos; species Aegithalos caudatus. The sequence continues at coordinate 211,479 of WEIU01015939.1, forward strand.
TTCTAGTTTAGAGAATCTGAGCTGCAGTAACTTGGATTGACTGAGATGGTAAATGTATTCTGCTCCAATGTTTCTTGTCCCAGATCAGCTGAATTCAATCCTTAGAATCCGGAGTTCAGTAAGAAAAAAACATGTTGCCCAGTTTTCCCAAGTACCTACCTTGTCACAATTTGTGCTACTGTCTACCCTTCCCCATCTCTGTGTGTTTGTTTTGGGATGAACCCAAATCTCTTAATTGCTTTACACGTGGTGTACCATGTTTGACGAAGAGAAAGACTCTGGAAACATGAGTGATGCTTCTGCTGATCACTGAGGCAGGATGTGCCTGCAGAGCAAGTTGTGCCTGTGCACCACCATGAGACAAAAGAAAGCATCTCAAAAATACTCCCCACTTGGAGGAACTGTCACTGGCTGGATGCAGAACAGTGTGGCACTGTCTCTGACCGCTGCCTGGCAGCTCAGCCCCACTTCTGTACCTGATCAACAATTATTCCTACCACATGCTTGCTTCCTTTCCCTCAGTGTCATCAAAGCATTTAATGTATCAGCTGGTACCACACTGATGTTCCTGTAGCAAAAAACCAATGTCATTAATAATCTGAGCGTGTCACATGGGAATGCAGAGCAGTAGGACCCATAAACATTTTATGCATCACATCCATGTCCAGCTCTGCTGAACTAACAGAAATGAAATGAGCTGATAGTAACACTTCACTTCCAGTGTTTGTAATACTGCAATTTTGCAATGACTCGATCATAAATCCATTCTACTAAGGCTCAATCTCCTTCCCTGCCCACAATTCAAAATCTCTTCAGTTTCTTAATTTCCTCTGACTTTCTGAATAAAGATGATTTCTGGCCCTCCATCCACTGAAAACAATAGCTTCCTTCTGACTTCAAAAAGGAAGTGTCCCTTAGGGCCTTAGTGGACTGCAATGCTGCCTTGAGAGTAGAGACTACAAAAGAAAAGTAGGTTGAGATGTCTATTTACAGAACCCTTGATAGACACCATTTCACAGTGACATTTCTAATTTAGTGTCATTGTTTTGAAAGACTAAAATTATTATTTCAGGCAGGTTGCTTTCATGCATTATGCTCCAGTGTTGCTTGACTGCTTTCCAAACTGGAACAACTGAAAAAATGTGAAGCGCTCCAATGATTTTAAATCACTCTAGTCAGGACAGAGTGATTTAAAATTATTGGAGTGCCTCACATTTTTATGAGCTCTCAGTTTGGAAGCAATGGAGGTCTGAGCAATCCTAGGCTACAGCGCTGCAAAAAACAACTATACATTATGATCAGATTGAAAAGGTTTGCATTTGAATTCGGAAATGGTAGGAATCAGAAGATATTTAATGCCACCACAATTAGAATCAGTGGCTGTACACTAACAGTAAAAAGGTCCAAGCTAAAGAGGTAACTGTGCAGATACCAGACTGTATTGTGTAACACCCTGTGAGCTGCTTTATTCACAGAATCATGACTCTCCTAACCCCTTGGTCAGTTTGTACATTGCGACCTGCTACCAGCCAGAGGAGATGTGGCTGTGCCTCTACATGCAGCATAATATGGGCAAGAAATTACACCACCCACAACAGTTCTACCACTCTGGAGAATATCCGTTTTTTCATGTTTAGTTCCTTCAAAGCTTGTGCAGGACACCTACTCTCTTTCCTGCTACCCTTTCATGCAGAAGTCTAATCGCAGTATAACACAGGAAAAAAAAAAAAAGATTTATCTCACAATGATGTATCAGTCCAGCCCTTTTGTTTTTCATTTATTCTTACTGGCAACTCTTCTTTAATTTATAATACAGATTCAGAACAAAATTTGTTGCAAAATAATCCACAAAAATGAAATCCTTAGCAGCTGTAAATGGTCATCCATTTCACTGAAGCAAATGGATTTACACTTGTTAGTATCAGTTGGGGATCTGGTCTACTATTTGTACATTCCAAATTCCTCACTAAGTTTTGCTTCTTTATCATAAAAGTACTATCAGGAAAACAACAATAACAGTTCTTCTGTTAGTATCTTTCTCATTAATTCGAGCAGGTTCTTTTTTATGTGACTTTTAACTTTGATGTTGTTAAATGCAGCCACACACTGAAGACTCTCAGTACTGGTGAATCTGTTTTCCTGGAATATCCTGCTTTATTTTCAGAACTGCATGACTGTGTGACATCTGCTTCACATCTCATACGTGATCAATTCAGTAGGTACAACCATGGCACATGGCTGAGTCACCTCACAACACTGAACACTGGTCTGCTTTCTGAGAAACAGCATCTTTATATTAATTTTCTAAGTGTCTTGCAAAGATATGACCAGTCCGCCTGGTTTAATAGCAGGCAATATAAGCTAAGGACATGCACAGGGATGCAGCAATAACATGTATTCCATGACTGAGGCTAATATTTAAAAATTCAATTTATGGGCTACTATCTGGTAAGCCCACAAAAGGAAATCAGGTTCGCTGCTGTACTATCTAAATTTTAGGCATCTAAACACCAAAGTCTGTATACCCAAATCAGATGGGTATATTGGCTTCTATGCACAGAGGTAAGTATCCAAAAAATACCCACAGAAACGTTCACTTGGGTGAGGAACCAGGACACAACAGAGAAAAGCATACTGAACCCTGCTCACTCTGTGATTTGGCTGCCCTGTTCAAGGCTGGAGAGAATGCCATGAAGATTCAGGAATCAAAGACCTGCTTTTGTAACATTCCATGATAGATAACATATGCACCTGCTATACTGGAGAACTTTGTTCTGCTCCCTCCTGTGCTGTCAGATTAAAACACGCACAGCCCACTTAGCACATGTAGGCTAAATTCTAAATTTCTATAAGAAAGCTATCGCAAGAAGCCGCAAGTCTACCTACAATGACATTACCTTGCAAAGTTAACTTTATTCACTATTAAAACCAAAGAACCTCAATAACAGTTTGCTGTCCCCTCTCACTTTTACAGACTCTTTGGTCCGGCAGCACAAGATAACTGGAAGAAACTCCAAAGCACAGTTCTGTAGCCACTTAATGTACAGTTTTATATACTAAGCCATCACACATTAATTTAAAATATTATTAAATGTAATAAATATTATTTAACACTTAATTTAAACTTAATTTAAGTATTATTAAATACATTGTAGTATCTTGAATCAATAAACACCATCTTGGTTGCATATGCGTGATTTTTACATGAAAAATGTAGTTAGTATTATAACAACCATATCCATATCAAAATTACTCAGGAGAAAAAAAACCATGCCAGTCTCGCAGGCATCAGAACAAAATGTGACCAACATGCTTCAGTCCCAAAGGCTAAGACATCAAAATGCTTTCGTGGTCTGTTAACTATTTAAAAGGAAATAATTTTCCTGTGGCAGACGTGTCATTCCACTTCCACTACCCTTATGTCAACTAACAAAAGTTCCTAATGAGCCAAGTCTCTCAGAGGTTCAACTGGTAAGACCATTAACGTTACCAAAGACCTGTGCATGACTAACAGCTGCGTCCGAAGGAAACTGAACTCATACCTTCCATTTCCACATAAACTGCCCTGAAGTTAAAGAGTATCCCAGGAAGAAAAGAAGGGAGGAGATGGTGGGTAGAGAGGAAAGAAGCAAGATGTTGTCATTGCTGATTCTGATTCATGCCATATGGAACATACATTAATCAGGTCTGACAGAGGAAGCCAGCGTGAGAGTGACTATATAGCAGCAGTTACATAGGCTTATTAAGTAGATTAAAGGCTGTATATAGTACTCTTTCAAAAGTGAACACTATGTCCGCAAGTATTTGGAGTAGTGTTCACCATCCCTCTAGCTCAAAGTACACTCCATCAAACAATAATGGAAGGGCTTCAGCAGAAAAGATTTAAAACTCCTCGGTCCAGAATAACACAGAACTCAGAAGCCAGAGCCACAGAAATGGACGAGAGCATTCACACTCCTGGTGCAGAAAGGGGAAGTGAGCATGTCTGCTCTACATCCTGGGTGTGTATTCCCACTACCAGGAAATGTCTCACAGGAAAACTACCTCTCTTCTATCATGTTGTGAACACCTGTCTGTATCTTCCTAGAACACCCTCTGGGGTGACTCCTACTGCAGGGCATTAGAGAGGCATGGCTGAGCAGCATTAAGACAAAAGCGCTAGCTGTGTTTAAATGATCAGTATGGTTCAGTCTGCTATAGTCTGACGACTGCCTGCAAAAATAAAGGAAGTTCTTAAAATGGTACCCCCAGTGTCACTTTTATTTCTTGACAGCTGGTAACCAAAAACCCCAGCATGTCCCAAACCAGCAAAAGCTGAGCCTCCCTTCCCTAAATGTTATGCAATGATGGTAGTCAATTCATACAGAAAAGATCTTTTGGGGCTTCTCTCATAGTAATTTTATGTCATTCAAGGTCCACTAACAACTGTTGATTTTACACCACAGTGCCAAAGAGGTATACTAGATCCTTCAACTTCAAGCTATGCAGCCCTTGGCTCATTTGGCACTTCTGTGCTGCTGACACATGCAGAACTTTGACAGATGGTCTTACAATACTGGCAGTTGTTTTGTACTGTGCTGGCGGTGAGGGGAAATACTCTACACAAATTGTCTGCAATTCTGGAAAATAAATGAAGTACAAATCCATATTGACCTCAAAAGCCAAACTATAAAAAGTCAGATTAGTCATTTAACGATATATGTGCTCTGGGTTAAATGCTCAGCTGCTACAAAATTGTAGTATTTCCCTGCAGCCAGGAGAAGTATGTTTTGCTTCAATTTCTCTCCATAAAGACTGTATAATTACAAAGGTATTGAAATATACTAAAAAAGCCTTGAGACCCTTCCTCATGTGATCAGCCTTGACTATCAGCAAAAATACCTCCATAAACTGGGTGTTTTGACATAAACATGAAGCAACAGGGTGCAACTTAAGTTAACTGAATCTCTCTCTCTCTTTTCCTGTGCCAAACAGGATTCAAGAAAAAACACAACAGCTACTGTGAAAATGCTGAAATCAACAGCAATGACCAAGTAAACAACAATTCTATATTTTTCCTCGCCCATTTAAAAAGAGATTATGTACCACAAGCTGTATTTTACAGCCACTAATTTCACTGGTTGCAGTGGAACTTGCACTGTACATTAAAGACCAAAATTGCTCCGCTTTGTTTCTGGGTGGCTTTTCTACTTTACTGTGCCAAACTAACAAATACAGCAACTGGGTTAACTAGTAAACCATGTATATAGTGCTTTTTGAATGTAAGCATGATGATTTCCTTCATCAGTATATAATGTCCCTGAAATGTATATTCAAACATTTACTTGACTGACTCACAGTGCAATTTCAGAACAGTATTTTTGGAAATCACAAACACTTTAGCTCACATCTTGTATTTCCTTTAAGTGAAACATAGATCAAAAGATATTTCAAACTGAGATTTTAGAGGCTTGGCCTTTCAGTTCCCATTAATTTCAATATATTTAGTTAAGAAATATGCCAGTCACCTTGCATCTTATTTTCACAATGTTAGTTAAGTTGTGATACAGTTCACATAAGGAGCTTCAAAGTCCTAGGAGGAAAAGAGAACCCTGAGAGCATTATAATAAAATAGCCTATAATATAATAGGTACATTCCAGTCTTCTTCTGACTGAATCAAAGCTGTATCCATTCTTTAAAAAAAAAAATTTATCCACTATGATTGGTTAAAAACATGTTTGCTGGAACTGACTGCTATTATACATATTTGACTTTGACACCAGTGAATAGATCTTTAGCTGATTTAGTTCTAATTTTATACTGAAAGATCAAACACCTCCTAAGTTTGAAACTTTAAAAAAGTTATTAAAACAACTAAATTTACAATAGTTTTTATGTCTTCTTTTGCTCCCTAGGGACTTTTGCCAGAGTAAGATGATACAACATACTTCCAGAAAGTACTTATACAAGTGAAAGATGATGGATCTCTGAAAGCTTAAATTATTTCTCCTCACAAAAATGAAAAACTCAAAAGAAATGTTAAACAGACACAGTCAAAATGTAGCAACAACAATCCCTCTCCTTCTCTTCCCAGGCAAAAACTTTCTGTCAAATACTTCAACCTATGATCCTCAGTGTGGCACTTGGTTGTGAAATTCCCAGAAATGCAGAGGAGTTGTTATATGCACTTTATTAGCAATAATGAAAGCACATCCTATCCTAGGTAGGCTCCTCCCTTATAGATGCAGAATATGAGATAACAAGCTTCATTATTGTCCTCACAGTCACTGAGAGCCTTCCCAGCTTCTCTAACAACTGGTCATGACTCTGCCCGCCCTTCACCCCATCCTCTGCAGAGTGCACCACAGGTCCACAATGAATATTTCTTGCTCTCAGAAAGTACACAAACTCTCCTGGCAAGAAGGACATAAAACAAAAGTAGTCTCTTGGGAAAATAAAAGGCAAAGGAAAAGGGATAAGGAGCACAAGATTTATTTTATCCATTTTAACAATATCCAGCACTTCACCTTTAATGGAAGGTTCAAGTACTCTCTGCCTAAACAATAACAGAACCATCTGCCTGCAGCTGGAAGCAAGGGTCATTCTTAATGACTTCACACAATCATGGAATCATAGAATGGCATTACTGGTACTGGAAAACACCTTAAGAATCCCTCTGCCATGCACAGGGACGGACACCTTTCATTAGACCAGATAGCTCAGAGCTCCATCCAACCAGGCCTTGAGGTCTTCCAGGGGTAGAGCAGCCATGACTTCTCTGGACAACCTGTACAGTGTCTCACCACCCTCACAATAAAGAATTCTTTCCTAATATCTAATCTAAGTATACTCTTTCGGTTTTAAACCACTCCCCCTTTNGGTAAGATAAGTGCTCCACCCCTCTAATCAACTTTGTGACCCTGCTCCGGAATTCCTCCAACAGATCCCTGTCCTTCCTGTGCTTGAATGCTACATTTGGTACAACAGGAGATATTCAGTATATTTAAAACTCTGAAAGAGGAATAAAACCACAACTGCAGCATTTTCACAAAGAAAATGTATCTGTTACTTTGAGCTGCAGTTCATGTCCCAAACTGGCCACTACTCAATTTTGATGCAACAAAATCCTATGGGATCACAACAGTTTGTCTCTCTGATTTATCTCTGAAATATTATCTCCTAAAACCTTTTTTCTTAAATACCTTTATAGTTTCAGTAGGCACTCCAGGCTCTGGAACTTTATCCAAGTAAGTAGTCAAGTCTTGATCCACATGTTCAAACACTAATGTTAACTTGGTCTCTCTGTCTGTTCGTGACACGGTGCACACATCAAACAATCTGAGAAGAGGAAAAGAACAGAAGAGGTAAGTATACAGGAACCAGGACAGACATACCTTACATCTCAAGCATGTCTATTTAAATTTCTTACAGTATATAGAATGGAAAAGAGCCTTCCAAAAGTAGACCAATCTTTGAGCTCTTGATTGATCACATAACAGTTGCTATATCAAAATTACCATCTCAGTCTTTCTTTCACTTGTGAATTCTGAAACATGATTAATTATTAAGAGCTCATCAGTTGTTGAAGGTAAAATAATTCCATGAAAACAATTTTTTTTTGAAACAGCAACCTGAGTTAATACAGAAAATTACATGGTATTTATCTACATTCTAGGCTCCAGTACTTATAGTCATTACAAAAAAACAAAAAAAAAAGGAAATATTTTTGAAAAAAATACACAGAGTGTTTTCATGCACCTTCAGTTTCTTTCCACACAATTCCCACATATACCATTACACAGCTTTATAATTAGATCTACTTCAGCAGAAACAGAATTTTTTCGCTGATTCCTCTTGCAAATTCCTGGATGCAAGGAATACCTTAAGAGTCAGCATAAAGTTTGGAAAAAAACTTTGTGCACAAGATGTAACTACTTCTTTCAACACTTTTGGTCATTCTTTTACTAGAACTTCTTTATCATTTCAACTTGTTGCACAACACCAAACGTTCACAAAGCTGTTCATAATACCACATTCCTATCTGATTACTCTATTTTCTGTTGTTTTCTCTTTTTAAGTAGAACTTCTCTCATCCTTTCCACTTCACCTACTATGCCAGCTTTAACCACTGTTTTACCTTTTTGAAAAACATCTGCCCATCGTTTTGTGCTTCACACCTGTGCTCATACCATTGATTTTTTCTATCCTTCCTCAGGTCCCACTTCTACAGAATCCTAAGAGGAAACCATCTGAACAACCAGAAGGACATTTCTTCCCTGCTCGCATACTTTACTCACATGCTTATTCATTTTATTTTATATTCCAAGATCATATCGCATTTCTCTTTGAGGCGAGGCAGAAAAATGAATCACTACTTTTACTAGGTGACAGTAAATTTAAAAAAAAAAAAAAATGGAGTTACTAAGAAAAAGGTCTAGACAAACTGAAAAATCTCTCATTGATAACAGACCAAACTAGTGTTGATACTCTGACTTATTTTTTCCAACATCATATCAGTGATGCTGCTGTATTAGTTTTATCTTTCATCCTCTTCCTTAGAATTACTTTATTAGAATTAAGAAGAGCAGGATTTCTAGTAATGTTACCAAGTAATATTTTTGTTGTTTCTTCAGGGACCAAAGGCTTTATATGCAGGATCTGAAGACAACTGATCACAAAGAAAGCCCTGGGGGTACCTGCTTTTCCCAGAGGTCATCTGACAAATAGACGTGAGATCTTGCACTCAAATTTTACGTCTTACCTTAAATCTCAATGTATTTCACAAGAGAAAGAAACACTAGAATTGGCATAACCACCAGGGAAGAATGTAATTTGGGTTTAAGAGAGCAGTATTTTTCACTTGACATTTACCATGGTATGGCTGTGGTCTCATTTGACAGCATTTCCTAAATAATCTTTGGTCTGACACTGAAAAACTGTTTATTAACCACCATACTTTGAAAATGTATACATGCACATTCATATTAGGTTAAGGAAGCTCGTCAGTGAGTAATAAATTAGGAACCAGAGTTCTAGAATATGGAAATACTGTCACCTTACCTCTACTTGAAGACTCATCTGTACTTAATCTGCAACCATCATCTGAACAAACAAACAATTATTATGTTACACTGTGATTGTTAGAGAAAGTGTGTTCGCACATTCCTTGTAACGACAAACACCGTTCTCTAAGATTCCTAAATGGGTTGTGCATGTCCTGTACACAGTAAATAAGCTTTGTGAAAAGTCACAAACCTTCCTGGAAAGTAAAATTTGCTGGTATTTGGATGGAGGTTAATAATCTGCAATATATTTATATACATCAACGTGGAATGTAGCTGGACTGCCTATAAGCCCAACACATGCAAATAGAGAAGAGCCAGACAGGTCTCAACATCTGAACATAAACACTGGAAAATATTTCCAACTGTATGATTCCTTTGTGTTGACCTACATTCACCTAAAATGTTCTAGAACACCTCATTTGCCAGGTATTTAATACACTGGCAAAAATGTATTTTCAACCATAGGTGAGATATTATTCAAGAAAAAAAGGGAAAATTATTTCACTGTATTAAACTTAGATGCAACATGTAACTTCCAACTCACTGTGGAGGAAAATGTTGACTCTCTGTAAATTCTTCTGTATGTGGGTTATTTTGATTCTTGCATTTTCTGGCACAGCAAAATAAGGAACTCAGAGAAGCACAATTCTGGTTACCTTTTACTGCATAAGAATGTTATCACTGAGTAATAATATTATCTTTCCTTTTCATATACTCTTTATGTGAAATTCTGAATGTTTTACTGTTAATCATAAAAGCTCCAGATTCTGCACTGGGCTGGGTAGAAGCACATTGTGTTTACTCACAAAAAATGTAGCTGCAACCTTAGAAAGATAATAATTTAAATCACAGGTTATATGAATCCATGATATTACAAATAAACAACATCTGGCACTGCTCCTGCTGATCATTCTTGAAATAGATTCAGAAAGACACAGCCTCTTTATTTAGTAGTTTCCACAAGGACAAAACTACTTTTTATAAATTGTACTCTTTTACATTCACTGTGAGAATATCACCCATGAAATTGTCTTTGTTAATTAGGAACATCTCTGCTGCCTCCATTGCACATCTCTGAAGTAATTTCCTCATGATTTTCCATATGTGATGAGTTAACATTGCATGCGATTGCCTCTCTGGAATAGGCAACAGCAAAAGGCCTCTTATTTAAAGAGTTACTATGTGGACATTGTCCCAAGTGAAGTAAACATACAACAATTAATACAGGATTTCCATACTGAATACTTTGTAAACACAAGCCCTGCCCTTCTATTGTACTTACAAAAGAAACATTTGAATTATTTGATTAAAGTAAGATCCGCTATGGGAAATCCTGCAAGTATTTAACAAGATGTTTGGCTGGGAGTCATACACCGCCCAACGTGTCGATCTGAACCGGAACACTGCTGAAGAACACTAATGGAGAACCTAGGGTTTAATGCAGACATTTTTTCAAGTTAATTGTACTAAAGCAGAACCTTATCAGCTACAAATCTCTGTCTCTGTTTTATGTGTTTAGTGCATATTGTATCTTCCTATAATCCAGCAAAATACCCACCTACCTACAAAAATACTTCGGCATTTTTTGCATGTGGAAAACCAGATGATGGACCTTGATGTTTCCATAGCTTCTTACAACACAAAATCTGACAAATGCAACCTGAGTTCACCTTCATTTTACAATATGAATACCTAATGCTTTCAAAAGAAAGGCAGTTACTACTTTGAAAACTAGAGAATGGTAGATTGTAACTGATCCCAGAAAGTCCCTAAATGTTACTAGACTTGCTTTTGAGATGCTCTGAGAATTGCTATGAAGTTTCCCACTTTCAAGGAGCATAAACATTTTTTTCCTTAGCAAACTGAGATAACAGCGATGGAGATCAGGTCCATCAGCCCAAGTCACCTGCAAGAAATACCGAAAGACAGATCTGACTGTAGGACCTGAAAAAACTGTAGGACATAATTTCTCTGGACTATTGTTAAACAGATGAGTAGGTACATCTGGAAAATAAACTAGATCATAGTTAAAAGGAAGACCAATTAGATACTTGCTGCCAATGCGTCCAAGGGCTGTCATTTTTACTGCAGTAGGACTAATCCAATATGAACACAAATGTGTCCCTGTACAGTCAGTCACAGCACTGAACAAAACCAGTCCTTGCTTCCTAAAGATTTCTAATAACATGGATTTACTTTAATTTTCTTTGGAACAGAGTGTTCTTGAAATAGTTACTTCCTAGCTTATGCATAACAGAGGAAGAGAATTGGAGCCTTTGATTTATGTGTAGGAGAAAATGCTTTAGAAGACTGTGGTTAGGTAAATAGTGGCATAATAATATGCTACAGTTTTAAGATTTCACAAGTCTGAGCAAAAAAAGAGTTTGGTGGCCTCAATCTAACTCTGAAAGGTATTTATCTGCATGACAGAAAACCGACACAGAACTTGTGTATTGACAGTGCTTATGTAAACACCACAAGACTGGGATACTAAAACTATCATAAGCCATGACCGAGGTTTATTGATAAATAAGGGCAGGAGGACCTGAACAACTTCTGCTTTTACTGCCTTTGGATCAGGTTAATCCTGGAAGTTCATAAGCACAGAAAATTTCTGCCTCTCATACCTAGAAGTATTGAAGAACAACAGTTGGTCATCCTTTTACTCCAAATTTCAGCAGCAGCCTTAGTTAGGCTCCTGTGCTCTTGGGAAGTCACTCAGCAGCAAGCCCTTTCTTCACCTCAACTTTATAAACTAGATACTCTTTGAAAAAAACCCCACATTTACCCCTTTTAATATTAGCTACCTTTTCCTATCTTGATTTTGATGCAAGAAAAGACTGCTGACAGAAACCAGTTCCTGCTTGGAATCACAAATACCCAATGTATTGGAACAAAGACGTCATCTTTCAGATGAAGAAGACAATAGCTGGGCAACTGGAGCAGAACATGTGCACTAGGAGAACCAAGTGCCATGCATCAAAACAGGAAATAGAGCTTCCCACTCTGCAACATATGACAGAACTCTTTCCCTCTGTTCAGGATATACTGCTTTGTCTCATTTTAATCAGCAATCACCCACTTTCTCCATGCCTCTGAAAGCTGATATTTCAGATGTAGAATTGTCTTGCTCAAAGGTAAAACACTTTCAGATTGGAAAAAAGCGCACATGCAGATGAATAGGCCACTAAATTCCAAGTATTTAAACTGCATTTTTCCTTGGATAACATTTGTAGAACCACATAGTAATGCAAGAACTAAGTTCCATCCTGCAAGGCACATGGGGTCTTCAAAAGCTTCACAATGCACTTGTAACTCCAGCTGCAGCTGCCCCAATGTTATCAGTGCTTAAGGTATGCTTCCACAGCAGACTGCAACACAACACAGATTTTGCACAACAGAACCACCTCATTACTGGAAAAATGCAGCATGAGGGCACAGCACTGCGTGCAGCACAGCCATCAAGCACAGCCAGCAAGCCCAGTCAGCTCCATCCAGCAACAGTCAGATGTCCAGAGCCTAACTCGATTAAATAAAATAGGCTTGGGTACGTCTACAGTGTTCATGGCAACTTTATGTCTTAAATGCTTATTCTCTACTTTCTGCTGGGTTCTTGGAGTTGGTGTACATTTCTCCCGCTTTGCTACCCATCCGGGAAAGAGTAGCAGGATCACCTTTTGTCTCCAGGAGAAATCTCTTTCAGGCAAACAGCGGTAAAGGCAGAACTTACCATCATATAAAATAAATTAGTTTATCTAGGACAGGTAGATGTTCTGTAGATAGGTGTTTCCAACTCTGAAGTCACTCACTCATTATCTGCTGTGCACAGACCAGAAAGAGCTACCACAGAGAAGCAATTGTACAATGAAAGTAATGCAGCAGAAAGTCCTGTTCTGGAGACCTCCTCCAGCAGAGCCCAGCCAATATTGTTGCTTACAGCCCACTCACCAGTGAGGTTTAAGGGAGGAAGGGGGACATTAGGATGACAAGGCAATCGTTCATCTGCAAGCTGAGCTTTGTGCTGTAATTTTTTCCAGTCTCTCTCCATTTCTGACTCGGAAAAATTTTTTAAAATGCTTAGCTGTATAAAAGAAGTTTTTGTTCTTTAAGTGTGCATGAGGAAGGGAGGCAGAGAAAGTGACAGGGAGAAATAGATGCTCTTGAAAGTGAAGTAAATAGCACTGGCTGAAGTCCGATAGAGTGGGCTGACTGGGCAAGCATTCAACGCTCAGTCCCAACTGCAGCCCTGACCTGCAACACCCCTGCTCTCCTGCGCTGGGCCCCACTCAAGCAGTGAGGAGCTCTGGTGCCAGACTGAATGGTTTTGTGATGCAGACAAATGTCTGCTCCAATGAAACCACCAAAAGTAGTTTTCATTTTCGACAGAAACCAAGATTTGTGCCCAAAAGATGAAAAGGCCAAATACGTTTTCTCAGTGTGCCACCCAAGCCACTAAAAGATGCAGTTGTTAAAGGGTTACTTCATGGAAAAATAGGCCTGACAAGATGTTCTCTGCACCTTTCATTGTTTATAGCAGCATGCTGTCTATTTTTGCCCTCACACTGTCATTTCTATTTCACCTTCTTCGCACAGAGAGATTATCTTTAACAGACAAGGCTGGACTTGACTTTACAGAAAAGGATCTTGTAAGACTCCGTAATTCAAACTATATCCTGCCTTGCAGAACTTCTCTTCAGGACTTAGACTACAGTTCACCAGTGTTTAAAATGCTTAATTCCTCAGCAGGTCCATGAAGAATCTCAATGCAATTGATTTTATCCAAACTGGTCACACACTGAGCCCTTGACGTTACGGAGGGAAAATACCAGCTGGGTGGTGCCTAGACATATGCCTGTGTGCTGCCCTACCAAACGGCACGTTTTGTCCCTGCTGTCCCAGGGCAGGCGAGGGACACGCCAAGTCACCCCCGAATCAGAAAAATAACATGAACTGTTATGAAGACAGTCGTTGACAGATTGTTTAGGATCAGCAATAGCTGTCTGACCTATTCATAGTGCTCTCATGTGATCCTTCAACAAGCAAATGTACGCTGCCTTTCAAAGTCATGTACACTGCCGCTATACAGTGCTGTGAGCTTCCAGTAAGCTTCCGTAAGCTTCCAGTTCAGAGTACAAATTAAAGATGCTTCCATTCATTGGCAGTGTGTTTGCATCTGTTGTTAAGTTTTATCGATTTTCTTGGTAATACCTTCCTCAAGGAACAGTTGTATTCCTTTCTAGATTCCCTAATTTGCTCAACATGTAAGTAAAACTTATGCCTGGATATAGATTTTTGTTTAATTCAAATGAAAGGAGCACAGATGTTATTCTGGACTTCCAGTTGTACATGGTGCAAGATGAGATACAACAAAATCCAGTTTTTACTGTAGCTTCCAAACTGCTTGTTACAGACTCCACACTTCAGTTTGCATTTTGAATTCAGGCTTGTGCCAGACCTACAGGATTAAAACCTAAGACTATCTCTCTTCTAGGTTTAACTAAAAACAACTCACCTTCAAAATTTATACTTTACAACAGTATAAATTATCATTCATTCTTCAGTGGCTTAATAATCTAATCTATCTACATACGAGATTTAATTGTGATGCCAACGTATGAAAAATAACAAAGGAATAATAAGCTTTCACTCCACATAAAAATATTCATTGAAAAAAGTCAAATGTCCTGTTTGATACTCTGTACAATCTCATATCTTCATTTCATAAATGCTTGCAATATCACAGCAGTTCCTGAAGTCTTTAATTCAGCTTTTTTAAAGTATGTAATTCCAATGTGAACTTGAGTACAAACTCCTGCTTCTTATAGATTCATGGGAGAACCTAAGAATAACAAAGCAGCTACTGTAAAAACTGACAGAAGAGGTCCTCTGTTTTGATGCTTATCATCAATCCAGGGGCTGCTGTTCCTGAAAGACCTCCAGGTTACTCTACAGCCACAATTATTCTGGATGATGGCAGATGCACTGAAAATTGATGCGCTGTTTGAGCCCTAATTAACCACCCAGGGTAGGCTAAGGCCTTGGAAATACAAGCAACCTGAAAAGAAGCAGCCTGGCTGAGAGTAATTCTGAAGGGCCTAGCTGTCAGATGCTGAAAAAGCAAGGTAAAGGAGCCTTGCTAAAGGCTGCAGATACACCTGAGTGCTGATGATGTTGCCACCATTTCCAAGGACTGACCAGCACTGGCAGCACATGAAAGGAGTTCAAAGCCATGATGGTGATGGTGAAGAGGAGGGGAGACAGAGCAACACATGCAAAATATTTTGCTGTGGTTCTGTTACTGGCATCAAGTATCGTTGTAATTATTTGTGAGACACTGACACATTAACAACTTGTAAGAAAATACCTTTCTATGTTTCATAGGTTGAGTTGGTACCAAACAGTTTGTCTTTCTCAAAGAAGGATCAAGAGATGACTTTTGGAAGGGGAAAACTTCCACAGTTTAACATTATTGCTAAAGTAAAAGAGCACAAAACAGAAAAAAAAAAAAAAAAAAAAGCCTTAAGAAAAACAAAAGGCTAAATTAGCTGAAGTTGACCATACTAGACATGCACAAAGTAAATAACCAGCATTTATTCTAGTATAAAGAGATGTTAATAAAAAATTAAAATTAATTCTTTTAAATTATTTGAATTGTGTTGTTCTCATGTATTCAGGGAATACTACTACTAAGAGAATCTATGGACCTTTTAATGTAACACATTATATACCCATGTATTAAACAGAAGGCAATTAGCAGACAAAGGAGAAAACCAGAGTAAAATAGTGCACGGTTCACCCTCATGCCCATTTGTTTATATTTGGGTTTATTATTATGTATAATTTCTTAAATATAAAGCTCTTGTCTCTCTAAATGGCATCACAGAAAGGAAATCCTTGGTAAGAGAATGAAATAAACATCAATGGGAAATAGGGTGCAAACTTCTATCAGTCTGTTTATTGCTATGACAGCATGATCAGTTGACATGACAACACAAGCTTTGAGTGGTATTGTATGAAATTCTTTTAGGCCTGTCAGCAGAAGAATGCATTTTTGAAGTCAGAGTACCAGTGTGCAGAGTAAACCTGTCATAGACCTTGATCTTGCATGATCCACCAGCCCTGAACTACCGAAGAAATTATGCTGCACTTAACTTGCAGCATGCAAAACACCTAGGTGATTTTTATACACATCACCTAAAGCTTCGTCTGCCTTATCTGCCTGGTATCCTTCCTCTTATACTCAGCCAGTCATTACCTGGAGACTACAATGCAATCCCCTTTCAGCCATTTCAACCCCTATCTGTTTTTCAGCCATGCAATGAGAACTCTACAACTTGGGACCCAACATTGCATGGTCCTCCTTAGCACTTAAGCATCCTTATCTGTACTGCAATCTCCCCTTCCTAACTTTTTAGTTACCTTTAAGCACTCAATTCCTGAATAGGGCCATTTATCTCTGAAAACTATGGTGATGATGTATTATAAGGCATTGATCACAGTATTTGTTTGCCCTTAAATTCTAAAATGAACAAACTGTGATCTGTTGTTTTCCCAGTCTTAACCTCAGTGACTAGGGAACAGCAACAGATGTGAATAGTTCTTGTTACCTTAAAAATGGAAACAGCAATTTAACGCCAAATATTTAAAGTGCATGAAAACAACTTTTAAAAAAGTCTACATCTGTTGAAAGAATCCGTTTATGGATTCACTAGAACTGCCCAAGATTTCCTGAAAATGGATCAGACATATCTGTCCACTTTCAACACAAGCAGTTAGGTGGTGAATGCAGTTGCCACATTCAGGATTAAGTCAAGTGAAAATCCAAAAGGTGTCTTACACTTTGTGTGCTGCTTTCCATAAACTTGTCCTGCATGAGGTTATACCCCATAAAAACAGAAATGCAGTTTATGGTGTTTTTTTATATACACATGGTAAGGAGAATGACTTAGATCAGGCTTTGATGCCAAATGTATTCTCATTAATATCCCTGTGTGCCATGATGCCAGCAGCAACCTTGAACTTCAGACAAAAGGGAATTTCTCATTCACTTCAGCAAAACCTGGAAGGGAGCACAGTGAAATCAAGCAACCTTCCAGTGCCACTGTACTATGCCCTGTCACAACTATTCCACATGCTACAAATGACATCCCATCTGCCCAAAAGTAAACAGCACTCAGCTGATTTCCAAAAATCAAAAGACAAAGGCAATTGCTCACATAGGTAAGAAAAAAAACCCAGGACCTGGTTTTGAGAGGAAGCCAGATCTACTCACACAAACTTTGTCCTCCTCTTTTTAAGTTGCATTGTGAAAGTAAAACTGAGTGGTGGAGTAACAGATAACTTTAAGAAAGAAAGCAAAGTGTGAGAAGGTATTTATTCTAAAACCAAAGCATCAAAATTATCAGACTACAAAGTACTTAAATTCAGCAGAAGGCATATGTAAGGCTCGCAAGAGAACTATCTTCAATGAACACAGCAGTCTTTGGCTACCCATCATATGACAGGTCAAAGTCCATCCATCTATACCACAGCCCTGCAGAGCTTGTGAAGCAACATGTTCTCTCTCTTCTTCCACGGAAGAGATACAACTCCTGTAAAGGAGCAATTTAATGATTGGTGGTTAGTTTGAATGGGTTATGTAGGTCTTCATTTAGTCAGGGTAAAGAAGTAAGCTGACTGAATCACTCTGGAGAGGGTACTGTCTTTCCCTGCTTGCTATGGAAGATGCCTAAATGACTAACTTAGGCAAGATGCTTTAATTTAACTGAATTTAGAAGAGATTACTCTTTCCTAAAAAGATTGTAACTGATCAGTTTCACTTGGTGGGATTACAGATTCTGTTCAGTTAATTTCAGAAGTTGTTTTAATATATTTCTTCCATCTAGAAGTTAAAACGAGAGACAACTCAAAAGAAAAAGATACTAAAAACACCTCTGACCTATTCACTCAACCATCAAAGACCAACATCAATCCTAAATAGCTCAGCATACAACAGCCTTTACCTAGGCCTCATGAAATCAGTTAATGTATTTAACTGGATTTGGCACAGGTCCAGAATTTCCTTTAATTTGAAAGGCAGTTTCACCTGTGAACAAACTTGCAAGATTGAGTCTAATATTCATGTTCTGAAGAACAGAAACAAATGGGACTAATAAATCTTCAATAGAAATTTACAAGATTTTTCTGGCTTAATAAATTTAGCTAGGGGCAATTGCTCTTAAACACTTGATACATAAAAGGAATCCTTTTTTGTATTAGCATGCAAATTCCTTACATGTTTCATCAGAACTACATCTTGCAAGTGTTTTAAGAGGTTGACATCATAGTGGTCTTTTTCCCATTCATGGCCATTCACATGTGGTCCTGCAAGCTCCCTACCTGTCTTGTCATTTTTTCTATCAAGCTTTCTATTTTTTCAATTAATTAATAGCACATGTAAAGTAAAACAAAAATATCTATTTTTGTAAGATTCTCAGGTGCTCTCTTCCTCCAGTTCTTAAGGTAGACATCTGCTATGTTTTCTCCCTTTCTAGCCAGTTTACATGGCACAGTGAACCAACCATTTAAAGATTAATGCACATGGAGTGAAGTATTCTACAGGCTACACAGCTCTTTAAGTATTTTCTTTAAACTCTTGCACACATATGTAAAAGAAAACAAATTAAAGATTATTTGAAGAGTTTGGCAATGAAAATGAGGTGTTAGTAGCATTTTGAGCTGGCAGTAAATCTTCTTCAACTGTTTTATTACTAAAGGGCAAAAGCAACTATTTCTTTTGGGGCGTCTTTCAGCAGCATGAGATGAAGGTTTACATTTTAATGTATGGGTATTTTTGAAGTAAATTCAGCATTTTGTAAATGACAGTTTATGTCAGATATAAACACATAACAAAACTGCATTTTGATTGTTTTGCATACATCATCTTTCACATTTCTGAAAGAAATGAGCAAACTGTGTTAAATCTTGCTAAACAAAGTCTGGTTCCTGGAGCGCTAGAACACTTGTACATGTAGGCAAATGAAAACAAGGTCCATGTTCCCAGGCAGTGCCAGCAAAGCAGGGTGTGCTCTGTGGTGCCCAGGCAGACAGCGTGGGTCCGGGCCAAGCTGAGGGAGCACAGCGGAGCCCATGGCTGAGGCTCCGGGGCTAGCACGGCCTCGTGGCCGCCAGCCAGCTCACGGCATCAGCGGAGTCGGGAGGCATCTGCCTGCGAGTCAGGCAGGGCTGGCTCCCATCTGCTTGCAAATGCTGCACAGACTTACAAAGCAGTGGACATGGATTACTGAAGATCATAGAGAAGTCAGTGAGAGCCTTCATTTGCCAGGAATTATCCGTCCCGCTCCTACACTATTCCCTGCACCAGGAACTACCTTTCTCACTTCAGAGTATAGATACTGGGTGAGACAAAAATTGTTCAAGCCCTTTCTAAGACATATATAAATTGTTTTATTAATGTAATTATTTTAATTTCAACAGTGAGTCAAGAGACAACGAGGGTTGAAGGAGTTGCTCCTCATAATTTTCTACACTCCATCCCTGAACTCCACAACCACCCTATTTACCACTGTTGGGAGAAACACACAAAAATACCACAGCTGATGGTCTTGAGCCTTTGTAGAGCTAAACAGACAGTGGTACACACTATACAGGCCCCACAGAACCACCACAGTCTACAAAAGCCTTTTCTGTGGTCAGCATGCCTATTCCAGTGACACACTATTTGTTTCCTAATGTTCACCTTTTTCCCATCTAACAGAAACACTTACTCCTCTTAGTGCTTCTGCTTAACCTCAACTTAAAAAAGCAGTCAAGGAATAAACAAATTGTCACAAATATGAAAAGTATGTAATCATACTGGACATCATTAGAAAAATACTATTTTTATGTGAATTTTCAGGCTTACTGCACCACGGGTATTTAATTATGGTATCACTGAACTACCAATTTTATCAACTGCTATATCATATAACTTCTGAACTTTTATGTGAGTGAACAGTTACCAGTGATACTGGCCTACAATTTTTTTCACTGAGATGTCCAACACATGATGGAATATAAGGAGATAAGAAATACAGTAAGATTCTAAACTCAAGGATTAATTCACTTGAATAGGTATAGGGAACACATTAGGGGAACGTATGATCTTAAAGACATGGCTCCATTAATTGCAGAGAAAAAAGAAAATCATGAAACTGTCAAAACCAGTTAAGTGAATTAGGAAAAAATGTCCCAAATTACAAAATAATCTATGTATTTAGGGTAATCAGTACATTTGGGAGTTATTCATTGACCAGAGTCTCAAAGATTTTCAATGACTTCTCAATGATTTTCAATTAATATCCTAAAGCCTAAATCACAATATAGTATTGTAAGAAAAAACTGAGAGGAGTTGACTGCATTAATAAGCACGCACACAACAGACTTTACATTGAGAATGCACAGATGCCGCAGGGCACAAGATGCTTCCCACTCCTCCGCAGCAAATGCAGAGCTTCAGCTTTTCCTTATGGTGCTCTTTAGTTTGAGAGCCTTACTGTAACCCCATGTCCCCAAAGTAGTAGAATATTCATGAAATAAAAGTCCTAAGTTATTCCAGGAAGCTGACCTCTACCATTTTACACAGGATATTAAATAGACCCCAGCTGTCTCCACTTAGAAGTGACTTAGTTCACATGTTTTATAAAGATCCATTCAGCTGCTTTCTGAGTTATCACAGAATTGAAGTGACTTTCTGTGAAGAAAGATAAACTATCCAGTGATCTCCCGCACCTGCTTTTCATGCAGGCATATCTTGGTTTTCAAACATCATAAATGGCATCTCAATGTTCTAATGTAAGAATCTGTGTCTTGATTATGAAAATATTTGACTGACAAATAGCTGCCTCAAATCCATTGGAAGAAACATACACAGTAGAGCTTTATTTTTTGCTAAATCCAGGTAGAACCAGTAGTCTCCGTTTCCATGGATGCCTCTGTACGCAAGCATGTATTGGTGTGTGTCTACAGATCTAAACACAGCACAGTTCACACAATTTCACCACAGAAGGCAGAGAAGTGATTTGAAGATTTAGATTTTTGAAAGCAAAAGAACACTTCTTCAGGCTTGTGAAAATAACAGTCATCGATGTATTAGAAAAGCCATGATAATCCATGTCCATTCCAAAAATTTTAGTTTCATTTCAAGTACTTGACAAACTTAAAAAAAAAAAAGCCTCCATTTAAAAGCTGACAAATGTTATTGCAATATTTTTGTGTAAAGGACGTGCTCTGGGATGACTGAGTTCTTGAACTGAGTGACTAACACTGATAAGGGATGGCAATTTCTTGCTTGAAAAAAGATTAAAGTGACCTTGAATTTTTCAAGATCCGAAAACTTTTAAAAAAAGTCAGTATTAAAGGAGATCACATAATCTAAATATTCTCTAAAGCCCTTTAAAGTATATACCTGTACTGTAAACAAGAGGAAAAAAAAAACCCATCTATTAAAAAAACCTAGTTGTGCTGCTTTTAAACATCGACATTCCCTGTTCAGTTGCCTGCTGCCCAGGTGAGGTTAAGCCAATAGATGCCAAAAGATGCCTGGGCTCTTTGCCACTAACATTAAGATTTATAATTTCTATTTACTCTTTCCAGAACACTTTCAATAAAATGTCCTATTTTATTATACTTAAGAGTGAGATGGCATTTCAGTTCCATGTTCCAATTTTTAATGTCATGCGACTTTTTAAAAAGCAGTAGCTTTTGGGATTTTTGTTTTCCTGACCTGCCCTCATCCCATTTCCATTTTTTCTAGACTGTAAAAAAGAGAACTGTTCACACATTTTTAAAGTACAGGCAATAAACTAATTGCAGTCCTATATGTCTTAACAATCCTAACCCATGCTACAAAATATATAATTCTCAAGTTAAATGCAGTCAAATCTTGACATTTTCATGGTTTTCCTTTTCCACATACACCCACGTTTAATACGCATATCCAAACAGCTTAATAGAGCTGATTATTTACTTTGCTACTACTATATTGTCTTAGCAGTTCCCTAATAAACAAAACTGTTTTCAAGCCTGTTATGTCAAATTATAAAACAGACACTTAAAATAAAAAAGCATGGAGCAGAATCTTTTAGCAGTATTGATTGACTGATTTTAATTTCGAAAGCTATTAGTTAGCAATGTGGGCTGACATGTTTTGAGATTATGGAAAAATAGAAATTCCCCCAAAATTATTCCAAGAGATAAGGGTATAGCACCCCTACAAAAACTCAGGTCTTGAATAATTCAGACTGGAATGTAAGTTAGACACCAGGGTTTTCCAACTATTTGCAATTGTACAATCATGCGATTTGCCCAAAATTAAATTGAGGCAATGAAACTATGTGCAGCATCAAAATTGCTTCAATAATGACATAATAAACCCACTTAGTGGCAAATCCTATATGAGATCAGTATTGTACAGTGAAGAGTAATGACAAAAAGAGAAACCACAACTGAGAAAGCTTTGAAAGATGACAAGGTGCCTTAAATTACTTGTAGACAGCATGAGCAGCCATCTCCAACGCACATCGTCAGTTACTCTTCCTCTTGTAAAACATTAACAATTTTTGACGAAAATGGCTTCTTCTGGAGCTTAAAACTGGGTGCAGGGTAAGCAGGCAATGCCCATCCATCCCAGCTACTATCAGTGACCTTTAGCACTTTCATGCCAAACACAAACCAGACACAGACTGTCTGAAGCCAGTAAATTTCACAAAACCCACACCTTCCTATTACAGAAAGTGTATAATTTTTGCCAGGTGATAAAAACAAGAGCCTTGTACAAGTTCTTACCAATAATCCATGTATGACAGACTTCAGTTAAAAAAGATTTCCCCTATAATACTCATTTCATCTTCCATCTAAATTCTCGTAGTCCAAGTACCCTCTGATTTCAATACTTTTTGTTCTCCCACACCCAAAATCATTTCCTATTTCATTTTGTGACATCTGTTATTTACTGTACAAACTCTTTACTAGCACTTTCACTTTTCACCTTCAAACTTTACTGACTGGCACTAATCTCACTGAGATCAAACAAGCTACAGTTGGGTGACCACTCTGCATTAGAATCAAAACGATTTGGGATGGAAGGGATCTTAAAGATCATCGACTTCTAATCCCCCTGCCATGCATCCTTCACTAGATCAGGCTGCTCAGCTCCATCCAGTCTGCCCTTGAACACTTCCATGGATGGGGTACCCAACCACTTTTCCGGGATACCTGTTCAGTAACTCACCCACCCTCACAATAAAGAATTTTTTCCTAATATCTAATCTAAACCTACTCTCTTTCAGTTTGAAGCCATTCCCTCTTCTGTCACTACAAGCCCTTGTAAAAAGTCCCTGTCTTTCACTCCTGTAGGCTCCCTTCAGGTACTGGAAGGCCACAAGTACATCATCCCAAAGTCACCTTTTTTCTGAACTGAACAAACACAAATCTTTCAGCCTTCTCTCACAGGAAAGGTGCTCCATCCTCCTAACCATCCTAGTGGCCCTGCTTTGGACTTGCTCTGACAGGTCCATGTCCTTCCCGTGCTGGGACCCCAGAGCTGGGTGCTGTGTTCCAGGTGGGGTTTCTCTCACCAGAGCAGAGCAGAGCAGAGGGGCAAAACCTCCCTGCCCTGTTGCCCACGCTGCTTTTGGTGCAGCCCAGGACACTTTTGTCTTTCTGGGCTGTGAGTGCCCATGGCCAGGCCATGTCAAGCCTCTCACCCACAAGCACCCCCAGGTCCTTCTGGGCAGGGCTGCTCTCAATCCCTTCATCCCCCAGCCTGTATGGATACTGGGGGTTGCCCTGGCCCAAGTGCAGCACCAGCACTTGGTCTTGTTAAACCTCACAAGACTCTCGCGGGCCCACTTCTCTAGCTTGTCCACCTGGGCTCCCTCTAGAGTCAAAATGAGCATTTCCAGAGAGCAATCCATTGTACTCCAGTGTGGGTACCAAGCATGAGTGGGATGAATTATTCTCCTGAAGCACATGCTCACACTCTACTCACTATGGGAAGACCCTAAATGACTAGGATGGAGTAAATTTTTAACATTCAGATGAAGTGTCTACTCACAATTACCTCATATCCTTATCTTGTTATGCATGGCTATGTGTACATTCTGAGATCCATCACAAAACACTGGAGCACAGCCATAAAAAGGATGAAGGAAGTCTGCTGTCCGGCTTGAACATTCCTTCAGAGAGTTCAAGAACCCAAAGCTCTCAAACTGTCCTGCTTTATCTAGCACCCAGGAAGAGGATATAGATCAAAAGAGCAGCCAGGATTTCAGTGACTGGAGAGAACATTATGTCAGGGAATGATGTATAACTCAAATGACAAAAACTGTGCTGCTATAACTCTCTATTTAAGTACCCATAATTTCAAATCTAAGTATTTTTATATCATTCCTCTTGACTGCTGAATTTTTGATTACTTCTTGTTTCTTAATCTCTCTTTTCTACAGCTTATTGTTACTATGTCAAGTTTGGGAACCACCCCTTTTCCAAAAATGTCAGATTTAATTGTTGTGGCCACCATGACTGGGTCTTGACTATTAGAATTTCTTAAATCAGGTATTGCAAGTTATTTCAGGCTATGCAGAGAGTGATCTCTCTTTTCTGTACTCCAGGAAGAGCTATGTCACTGACTGTATCTCTAAGTTCTGTCTTTAAACCTTGTCTACTTGTCCTTAAACTTTGTCTACTATGAACAGTGGCTGAATTGTGCTTTTTGAGTATTTTCGTGAATTTAGTTTACTTTACAGATTCTTTCAGAATCACAGACTCACTATCCTTTCGTTGACGTACTTGACAGCAAAAGATTATTTGCTTTTCATGACTTAAGCTTTGCTTCTGCAGAATAGTCTTGTTCACTCTCAACTTTGGGTTACTGGAAACCAAGCAGTCTCTGAACTGTATTTTCTTACAGATATCACAACATACTTTTTATTTGGGATATTCCAATATACTTTAAATGTCTTCTAAGAAAACTCCCTCATCAGTGTCATTCACCCGTCTGCCATTTATCTATATCCATAATTATCCATCATTTTTAGTCCAACAGATTACCTGTCTCTTCTGTGCAAATCCTAACTATTCTTGTTCTTGTACTGCCAGTTCCAGTCTAATTTCTGTTTGTATTTTTTCACTTCTACACAGATATTTGCTTCTGAAATAACTGACAACTCTAAATGATGTTTCAATCTGACCAAATAAAATTTAAAAGTAATAAAACCTTGAGTTCTTAAGAATAGAGACAATAAACAACACAGAATTAAGAAATGCCAGGTAACACTTTTTTTTTTGTTTTAAATGATGCTACAAACATAAAGGAGGTATGATGAAAGAGATTCTATACAATGAAGAGATACAGGTGCTCAGTTCTGCAGAACTATTAACTTGTCTGGGCTCTGCCTAAAGTTTAATGAGACATATCATTCTAATTTTCAGATTGTATTAATGAATTCCAACGTGTCTGGATATGGGTATTACTGCTTTGATCAAAACTTGTTGCTCAGCATTTTATAAAAAGCAGAGATAAACAGTGAGGCAACAAATTGATCTGAGATGTCTGTGAGGAAACCACAAAGATCATTAACAATCTAGAAGGTTATCTAAGGATAAACAACACACTAATTAAAGTGCAGATGTTGCCTAATCTGGATGTCATAAAGTTCACAAATACAAAGTATGCCGATAGATAAAGTTGGCAAAATGAGATTCACTTCATAATCTACTTCCTAGCACAGAGAAGTAATACAGGTCATTGACTACCCGTGTCCTGAAGGAATCTGGAAATCAGTAATAAACGTTCTAGTGCTGTGTTAGTAGTAACATTAGACATACATTTCAATACTTGCAAAATATTTCAGTACAGCAAAGTCTCTAACTATGGCTCTTAGAATCATTTGCACTAGAAGCATCTGCCCTTGAAGAAAAGGAGATGTACACTGCACTGAAATGACTTTATCTGTGATGCAAACTGGAGTTCCAGAGAGATGTTCAGGTGACCACACAGAAGCAGACATCAAGTATTTCAGAGGATACATACTGAGAGAGGAATTATTTGTGGTGCAAAAAGGGAGCATAATTAGCAGTGAAGCAGGTCAACAGAAATGCTAAATCCACTTCACTGAAAAAGATAATGAATTTTTATACCCCAGTTTGGTGAACTCAATAGTTGCAGCATCTAAACTCTGAACAGTGAAGTCTCAAACATGCATACTTGATGGGACAACTCTGCACAGTCTGCCTGTGCTAATGCATTTTTGTTCATCTTAACATTAGGACCTTACGATTTGAACAACCAAAGCTGTTTGAATCAGCGCAGCTCTTTCAATTCCCCAGCGGAAACTCAAGCCCTAAATTTGCAACTCGATTCTTGCATTAGCTGGGAGATGTGTATGCAATTCTGCTGTTAGCAGCGTCAGGCTGATGACACAAACAAACACTGCATATTGCTTTTTGGAACATAATGCAAGAAGAAGCAGAAACTCTTCCCTCAGCTGTAATCCTCTGGTTAAAATATTGTATATATGATGATGCACTACCACAAAATCAGGGTAAAGATCAGAACTGTATTTTCTAGAGAACACCAGCTGACTACAATTTATTGAAGGTCTGCCACTTATTATGAAACATTATATATTCTATATATTCTAGGCAGCCACGAGAGTTTTTCTAGGAAAATTATGTGATCATCAGCGAGGAAAAATTAAAAGAATACAGAATACACAGTACTGTGAATCTTAAGTACCTAATTTGATCTTTAATACGCAACATAAAAAACCCACCCTAATATATTTATATGATGAGGAAAGGGATAGAAAATCAAAACTCCATGAAAGAAAGTGGGAATCTTACTGAGACTTACTAAAAGCAATTAAATTTTAACTTGCATATAATGTATCTATGAGAATCCTTCATTTATATGTTGGATTTTTTTACAACTTTATTCAAAATACTGTTGCTAGGCATGTTTTAAATCTGTTGTAAACATAAGGCTTTCATATCCCATGTGTGTTTTTAGTATCATGTTTTTTTTAAAAAAGTGTGATTCTGTATTTCTATGCATTAAACATTTCCAAATTTTTTTTTTGTAGAAAAGGAATTCAATTCCTTGTCACAATGAAGGAAAGTTAAATGTGACATTCAATGGCTTCACAGCCCTCCCTTTTTATTGGGAAAGAGCAGAGCATGCAAGGTCCTCTAAGGTTGTTTCACTTCAGCGGTAGCTGTGTATCCAAACGAGTCCTCCCCCAAAACATCTAAGCACAGTTAGTACATTCCCAACTCCTACAGCCAAGTTAAAGTGAAAACGGTCTTAGTTCAGTAATGATTGAGGTGGTTTGCTCTAATCAAATTAAACCAGCCAAATGTTCTTTTCAAAGGTAACTGTCTACTCTGCAGCTGTATGCAAAATACCACATCAAATGTGGAAAAAAAAAAGTGATAGAATTCTATCCTTACAGTAGAGCCCTGGCTCCACAGATGAAGAGAAACAAAAGCACCAGTGCAGCTAGGAATTACGATCACAGAAAGCTCCCAAAAATATGCTAACTTAAGAAACAGTGAACAAAGTACTGAAATTTCCAGTTTATAATTAATTGATTTCAGGGAAAAGGGAGTTCTCTGGCATTGTTAAACAGCAATTTATCACACTGACCACACTTCAAATAGATATTAAAAGACTAGCCAAAGTTTCACATAGAAGAGAGAAAAAATCACACAGGCTTTTCCACTCTATTTCTCGCTTCATTTCTCTATTTCTATCAAAGCATGTAATATTCGTACTGACTAATGTTTCAAAAGTCCAAACTCAATAGGTTTCACTTAGACTCAGTATGATTCATCTCCACTAGAACTGAGTTTTCAATCATTAAATACGGGAAATTCCTGTAAAGATGAATTCATGTCTGAGTTAGTTTTTTATTTTCTTTTATTAAGAGGAGATCAGTCACCTGTTAATGATAATCCAGAGTAATAAGCAGTCAGTGTTGGTATGAACTCTTTTAAAACAGTACAGAACTTTCTGCTAAGCTTGTAGTTTGTTTGGTAGTATGTCATAGGAAATCCACTCAAGGACAACTCTACCAATACCAGCAAACTGGAACACCCTGTATTTAGGTTTGTGAAACATTCACCTTGTCCTAAAAATCATGCAAGATACTTCAGAGAACAGAAACACATCTTCTTCTGAAACCCTAAAAAGATTAGATCTAGAGTATCATACTAAAGGGTTTCTTACTACTCATATAAAACATTTTTTATTCTGCCTAAAGAAAACACAACTGTGTTGTTAGAAATTTAAGGTCTGATTTTAAAGGGATTATTTAGCAGACTATTTCCTTTTTTTTTTCTTATGATAAGACAAATTTTCAAAGGTAAAGGGTAATTAAATAAATGTAAAAATCAATACAATAATTTGGATGCAATGAGGTATTTTGAAAAGAGTTTCAGTCAACAGTCACATTTCCACTCTTTGACAATCGTCTCATCAAAAGCTTCCCAAATGGCAGTTTCCCAAATGGAAAATGTCAAAGGACACAATGGAAAAAAACATTCATTGGAAATTCTTAAGTGGTTTATTTATTAAATACAAATTCTTTAGAGTTTAAAGGCATACCTGTTAAATAATCATGCCTAAATAATTAGAGGTATTTTTCAAAATATAAGAAGATATGAAGAACAGGTATAAGTGGAGAAATCTTCTCTCTTTTAAAAGAAAAACCCACAGCTTAGTTATATATGTATATGGGCACACTTAGCTTCTGATAATTTGTTAGATCATTAAGAATCAACTTGTTCAGCAATACTGGAAAATAACTAGACTTCATACCAAGCAAACTAAATCCTCTATATACAACCAAGTTTTGGAATGAACTGCAACTTCTATTTTATTTATTGTTATAAAACTTTATGGAATAATTTTAAAACTTCAGAACTAAATTACATCACCTAAGAATTATTACAATGACAAGTAATCACGTTTGATGTCAAATTCATGCTACTATTCTGTCAGGATAGTTATATTACTTATTCTGCATGATTCATTTTAACTTTTCATAGAAATATTCTCTAGAAATAAGGCTGTAATCTAATCAGTATCTGTGATTCATATTCTGATGTATATTGTCCCTGAACTCTATACAGAAAGATTTTTTAAAATTCAGTGCATTCTTAGTATCATAGCTATTTCTATTTGATAATGCACTTAGACCTGTGCTAAACAATGGGTTAAATCCCACCAAGCCCACCTGAGTGACTTAGTCAGTGCTTTGCTGTTCCAGCCTGTTCTGGTTTAAACCCTGGGAAAGCAAGCAACTTTTCTTCTCCCTGCTCTGTCCCATACTTCAGCCAGAAGTGAGTACCATGAAGCAAATTGGGAAGTCTCAATGAATTTACCCCGGCCCCCTGTCTGTAAGTCTGGACTATCTACTCTCCCGTCATCTAAACCTTCTCAAGAAATGGCTCAGTTTTGAATCCTGGACTCCACTCCATTCCCTTGCCTGGAAGTTACAGCCTGCCATCAGCAATGGTTGTGATGAAACATGTTGGTTTTCTGTTCCAGGCAGGACCCATAAAGGCTAAATGTCTTCAAGAACAGCACAGACATAACCATCCACAGATTTAAAGAAGTAAGGGAGCACTGGACATAATCTAAAATGACTAACATTTACTCATACAAGGACTGGAAAATGTTTTTTTGTAAAAAACTTAAGATTTAGAATGAGATAAAATACTTTTTAAATGGTCTTGTACTCACTCCAGAAACTGAATTTCCTAAGGCTCAGAAGTCCATTCCATACTCAACCCTTCCTTCCTGACATACTCTTATCTTGTCCTGTTTTTGCCAGATCATGTATTGAAACTAAATCATCACATCCATAACTAACTAACAACTCTTATGACTGGCAAGAACATCCCTGTTTTCCCTGCACATGCTCAATTCTGTGTACTGTAAGGTTGCAAGCAGATGACAACAGGCCAGTATTCAGGTACTCCCTGCCCAAAGGCCTCTGACAACAAATTTCTCCAAGTGCTATGTGCCCTGGTGAGTGGCAACCACATCATTCCCCTTTGCCCTCCAGCCATCAGAGAAGCCAGTATTTCCAGGCAGGAGGTCCCTTCCTCCCCAAGACTTTTACAGTGCCCCTCACAGTGGCCAGTCAGTGCAGGGATGATCTCTCCTGTCTTCTGACCAAAACTGCTCTCCAGCCTGGAAATGCCTTTCCCTTGCCAAGGCACTTCCCGTCTTCACATCTGCCTTGAAGACCATCCTGTTTGTGTGAGACTAAAACTGACTCTGAAGCTCATTCAGTTTTTCCTCCCCATTACTCATCCATCATTTCTACTTCAGCTGAGATTCATCTGCCACACAAATACTTGGCAAGTTTCAAGTTCAGTTTCTTCTGCTCCACTCCATCCCTGTATCTTATTTTACTCTTTCTGTGTGCAAGACAATCTTTCTAACTAGCAATGCAAAGATCACCATTTCTTTGTCTCTAGGGGCTTGCCAGATGCCATATTGAGTGATGCTACACAAAAATAAATTGTATCGCACAATACAATGCACTGTGCAAGAATGACCTCATAGACTAGAAGTTTAACATTAGCTTGGCAGAAGAAAGAAGGAAGGAAGCAGAATTCACTAGAGACAAACACCCCCTAAAATAGAAACGTTTCACTTGAGAGGATGGAACATCTCAATAATTTTGAGAAGATCATCCTTTCAACTTATTAACAGTACAGCAATAAAGCCAGAAGCCAACATCAGCATCACCAAGAATTATAAAGAGAAATAAAATCAGCTACTGCCTTTGGATTTTTTTCCCCTCTGAATGCTTCCCCATCATTTCAGTTTAACAGAAAAAAGCAAAACAAATACGTGCTCAAATGTTCTTGCAAAAGGTTAACTAGGTATGGATGATCTGCTGCTGCTATATTCTGAATGTTCTATCAGGTTAAACAGGGAACCTCAAGACATTTATAAAATGACCCTCTAAATACAAGGAAATTTTAAGTCCCAAGATATTTATCCACTTCTGGGACCTCTGAACAAGATCAAGCCAGTGCTGGTCTTTATGTCAGCATATGCAGGGCTGGGGGGGTGACGTGTGCCAGCCCCTCTCCCCAACACTCAGGTGTCCCCGCCAAGGCCATCGGTTGATGGGCTCCACCAAATGCTCAAGTGCAAACCAAGAGACAACAGCATGAACCACTGGGCTGCAAAAACAGGGGAAAAGCAGCATGCCATGACTGCTGTACCACAGAGAGCAGTGTACAGAGCCATTTATAGATCAATGGATATAAAATAACATAAAACCTTGCACATAGCATAACTGTGCAAAAAGCCATAATTATTGTGTTCCCCCCCCACTGATTTGTACACAAAAAAGAATGAGGAATAGATTTAGACTTCCAGCTTGGTGGATCATTCTGTTGAACCTAAGTCAATTAGCTGGGGCACATATTCTGCAAAATAACAGGAAGGAGAGAATCAAGATTTTTAATTTCTTGCATGGTTATGATCACTTTGAATGGCAAGATCTCTGACACTTACCTTTGAAATAACAAGCCTGACTAGATTATATTTTAATAGGTGATATTCAGTACAGTTTCAGTTACTTTAAAATTGAATAGTTACTAAACCATGAAAATACTAAAGAAATTGTATTTATAAAAGAAAAGTTATGAGATAGGAAGCAAAGATATACAGCTTTGCATTTTTGTTCAATCTGCTTAAGGTTTAATGCTATTAAAACTGTTAAACATAAATATGATAGAAAACAAGCATGCCAAGAACTACAGTAGTCTGTCTTGCATATCACCTTCCCAGAGTGCAAATTCACAGTTTGATGATGACTAAGATATGGGGAAAATTATTCATCTGATTACCAGCAGGAGAGAGAAAAAAATGAATGCAAGATACAGCTGAATTTAGCATTATAATCACAAGATGAATTTTTACAGATATCTTCCAGCACGGTTTTACATACAGGAATTTCCTGAATCTACTATGTCATTTATTCCTGGCAAAGTCTGTTCTTTATCTACATATATTTCATCTTCCCAACTAGGACAGCACTAAGCTATACAACTGGACCAACTTTTGCCAGATTTACCCACTGTATATATTAAAGTTTTATTAAAGCATTACATCCTATTATCTGAAAGGTGAGCTACAGGAGCATCTTGATCATCCTACCAGCTACAAGGGACTTTTCCAAGCACACGACATAGTTATTTTCAGACTGATTTACAGTAAGCTTTACTCTTGAAGATTGATTTTCAGATTGATTTACAGTAAGGTTTACTTATTTTTAACTTTGTTTTGTGAAAATAAATAGAATAGAGTAAGGTGTCCTGGAAGAGAGCTCTATAAAAAGGGCAAATGTGAACACAAAAGGATTTCAGGCACACAGCAATTGACTTAACTGTCTTTTTCCCATGCCCATCTATACACCATTCTTAACAGTCTTAAATTTTTTTTTTATTAGTCCTCCTTATTTCCATTACAGCACAGAGATTTTCATCACCATCAGAGTTCTGATAAAGATTTTATTTCCCTTTGGTTCTTTTCTTGCACCCTGTGTTGCTTTATTCTGCAGTGAAGTCTTATCTAATTTCATTATTCATTTGCCAAAACAACTGTGCTGTGAAAAATGCATCTCTTCCTTGTACAAATATGGAAATTACAGACTTGGAACAAAGGAACACAAAATAAAGCTCTCATAATTAGCAAGCAGTAGCATGGAAAATTAATGATAAATATGTTTTAAATTATTATGCTTTTTAGACATCTCTCCCTTATGGAGAAAATTCTCTTCCAACCCTAGTGCCAAGCACTGGAAACCAGTTTGGCTCTAAATATTTCTCAGAGGAAGTGAATCTACAGCTGTTGAGACCAACCTGCCTTGGAGCAGCCAATGCTAGTCCTGAAACCTGGTTCTATGACCAGCAAAGCCACAGAGCTCTACGTGTGCCTAGAAAGTTCTGGGTCTTTCCTTACCAAACTGTTACCAAACATTTAGCCCCACTTCGTGGCAAAAGAGAACTCCTGGGCTGCTGAGATCCTTAGTGTACTTTCTGGAGAAGCCCAGAGCTACCATCTGAATTGAAAATGACACTCAGCCCAAGTTCATGTGGCCTGTGATCTCTGCTGTCAGCTGATGCCACAGTACCACAGCAGAGCACAAGGCCTCTGCAGCTCATCTGTACAAAGTCTGTCTAAATTTTGACTCACTGAATGGCTGCTGGTTTGCATTGAGCAACTCATGGATCACACATGCCACTACTCAGGTAACAGATACAACACAGTATTTGCAGTTCCAACATAGTTCTCTCACGCTAGTTGCTTGTAATATTCAGGAAAAAAAATAGATGTCCCCTCAAAATCAAAAATATTTGGTTTAAGATATTTGTGCTGCTATCCCAGTGCTGTGAAAACAATTTTAATCCAGTATGCAGACAATCCATTTGGAATTGTTTTTATTTATTAGCCTGGCCATGGTAGCAATTTCCAGAATGCATGCCCAAACAATTAAAATATTTTCAGCATAATATGTTCAATAAGTAAGTAGAATTAGATCAGCTGCTTAAAATCGCAGAACTTCTTTTATAGTATTTCCTTTTCTGAGTATATTTACGTAATGCAAAAATAGATGTTTAGTTTCAATAAATTGCAAACTCTTCTACTATATTTTCTAACAGAACTGGGACATTTAAATGTTTTTAAATAATTTTTCCATTTGAAGGCTATGATTCTGGTCACTCCAGAATCATAATGTTTTCCTTTTCTGCTCTACAGACTAAAACTATGGACAAAAGACATGAGTTTTTGAAAAGTATTCCTCACATTTTAGAAGAGAGAATGTTTGGAATTGCTTATCTTCTGCCTTTTTGTGAAAAAAGGTGTGCAACCAATGTCCAAGGCATCCTGATGTATTACCAACCAGCCCCTTGTGTCTGAAGTGTTGCTTATGGCAAAAGGCACAGGCTTCGCAACACCACTATGGGGACATGGAACACACTTGCACAGTTTTTTATACTGAAATTACATTCTCATATTGCTAGTTGAAACACTCACTGCTTTGCAGAGAATTAGTTTTCATTCAAGCTTGTAAAAATATTTGAAACTTCAAGGTATTTATACAATGCTCTGTTGAGATTCAACTCACTTAAAGCAAAAGAAACCTTTGCAAAAGAAGCAGTTGCATAGTCAGCTCATCAAATACCTCTTTGGAAAACAAGAACTGTATTTTCATTATTTAGCTGCATTCAAGATTAGAAAGCTCTTAAAAAGATCTTTTGCATCATATGGAAAGGTGTCAGTGGTAGAAAAATTCTCAAGTATTATATTCAATTATTCCCAAACAAGATTTAGCTTTCAAATATATAAATGCCTAAACCCAGACAACTAAATCCTCATTTTCTCCCATAAATTAATGGGCTGCATTTCAAAGATTTTAACAACTCCCAGTTATTCCTCTACTGCCAAGAAAGAACTCTGTGTGTGCTCCTCTAAACCAAGCCACTTGATTCAGTGATCAAATATATGATGCTCACTTTTGAAGTTTACTGACTAAGCCTCTGGCTTTACTAGGTGCCAGCCAAAATAATGGTTATTAACTGAATTGTGGAATTGCTTGATGAGCAATGAAAGTGTGAGCTGCAACCTGTATGTGTCCCATTGCTCACTAAAGTGAGACTGATGACATGCACTCCATGATCAGCATTTCAGAATACACACACTTTGTCTATTCAGTTTTGACATAAAGAAGACTGTCACATTACACTGCCTAGAAATGAACAAAAGTTAATTCATCTCTAGCAACTGACTTTTGTCATTTAAATATTATTCTTCTGTCTCATCTTTCCTCTTGCACCTAATAAACACCCCCTGGTCTCAGACCCTACAAGAACGGATGATCACATGTGCAAGGCATTTTGAAATTCACCTGTAAGTTCTATTTCTCTAAGACTGAATGAGTCTTGGTGTTAGTGAAGCACAAAAATGTCTTCCTTTTGCTGTGTAATATGTGCATAAGTAACATAAAGAATAGGAAATACTCTATAGCACCACCGGCAAGATGCTGATCAGTTTCAATCTGGGTATCTGCAAAGTGAAACTTACTTCTTGAAGTTCATAATTTTAATAAAAGATGCTCACAGGCTGCTGAAGGCTTCTAGCTACAGAAAAATGTAAGAGGTTACAGTAGGGCTAGCCTTATCATTGAGAGCACAGGCCATTTATCCAAGATTTATGCTATTGACACAACAGAAAGGACATCCTGGGACCACTGCCACCATTTTGTGAGCAAGGTCTGACACCTGTACTTTTGCCCTCTTGGTAGCACAAGCAGCAGCTCGTGGTGAAAATTAGTACCAAACAGTACTCAACCATAAGGCTACCTGAAAAGCTTGAAGTCTTAAGCCACTGCTTCTCTTTAATGTGGTAATATATAGCTCTCTATATAAGCATCTAAAAAAGCAGAGTGCACATTCCACTACTGCTCTCATTCTTGCCATTTCTATAATGAATAGAGCTGCTAAAAATCAGCTGCAGCTGGCAGTACTAATAGTTCAGACAAAACCAGGGAGAGGTTGGGTTTTTTTTTCATTTTCTCTCATGCCTCAGGAAATATTATATACATGGCTCCTTGCCCATCCATTCCAACACTTAAATCACACACCTATGCCTCTGGAGATGGGTGTTTGTGTGTGTGGGAGGCAATGCACAGGGATGAGGTGAGGTCTGGCAGGCAGCACCATGGCCTGTTGAAACCTCAAACCACACTTCATGCACACAGTTTAGTGCTCACTTCAGCCACAAACCCAAACGTGTGTCCATTACATTTATGCCCCCAAACTCTTACTCACCCCATTCACGTACCAAACCCAGGACCCCACTGATCAGGACAGTGGTCCTGCTTCCTCACCTGACCACGTTGGGGTGTTCGAAGGTCTCCAGGTGCCTCAGAACTGCCACCTCTCGGATGGTGGACAGCGGCATCCCCTCCTCGCTGGTCTGCACCCGTACCCGCTTCAGAGCAACAAAGCGACCTCCGTTCTTCAAGTCTCGGGCTTTGAACACCTTCCCGTAGGCTCCTTCCCCAATCTCAGCCACACATTCATACTGCTGGTCAGCCAGGTTTGTGCTGTCCTTATCCATGCTGGCACCAGTCCTCTTCCTCCTCTCCAAGTGCCTCGAGGTGGCTCTCAGTCTCACTTACTTTCTGAAAACCAGTACTTTGCTTGGGTGCAGACAGGCCACGCACTTGATACCTCTGCCAGAGAGGCCGTAGGAAACTCTTGCCCTCCTGTTCTTGTTCCTTTTCTGTACTGGCCACAATGTGCCCCCTCTTTTGGCCACCAGGAATTATCATACAGTCTTTGGGAGCATTGCCTGTGTAAAGCCAAACAAATCTGGAGGACAAACCAAGCAAGAAAAGCGAGTTTAGTTTTGTTTACTTCATGACTTTGCACTGTTCAAAACCTGCTAAATTTAAGCTCATACAGTAGATAGCTATATGCAACGCAAAATCGTGGTGGAAAGGAAGAGGTGAACCATGAGGGTGACATATGTATCAACATCCCAGAGTGGCTGATACACTACAAAGTTATCATGGTGTGCAGAAAGGCTGGGCACTCAGCTACAGAGCAACAGCGTGCTGAGGGGTTTTACTAAGAACGGGCTGAAGATGATGACCCCGTGACACATGCATGATGGCAGAGCTAACTATGCACGTGTGAGAGGAAATGTACGTCCAAGAACTTATGTCAGGATTTCAGGACTCAAAGTTTTCTTCATCAAACATGGTGGAGACCTGCATATGTATTTTGCTATATTACTGTCACTTGCTTGTAAATAATAGCATCTGGAGGTTTCTGCCTTGGTCTACTCTGTCCTGTGCTAAGCCCTTCATGAACAGATCACGATCACATCCCAAGAACCAAAGCGCCTATGGAGAGGTGAAATACATGCACATTTAGATGACAATAACAAATTATGAGGCATTGTGTACTGAAGTAAATTCAGAAGCATGCACTTCAGCATATTCATTAACAAGCAAGGGTGTTGGCTGTAGATACTGGTACATGTATCAGTGGCAGCTCTTTGCAAAGCGGCATGGTCAAAGATGTCTTCAGGAACAGCATGCTCTGCTGCAGAGGGCATGAGGCTGGAGAGCAGAAGCACATCCTACTGCATCCAGTTTCATCCACTTTTTGCAGGACTGGGCAAATCCTCTCCCCTCACAAACCTCCACGTCAATTCCTCCCTTCCCCCTGACCCTTTTTAATACAGCGATACAGCGATTTCCAGGACTTTAGCCCTCTCCTACACCACATTTTTGCCGTTCTAGGATGAATGAGTCCCAGATAGGTGAGTCGGGGATTCCGACTTACTTAAGCGGAATTCAAGCACAAAGTTCCAGGTCTATCCCGCACCTTAGATGAAAATCGCAATCTGAAGGAAACCTGTGCCCACTGCTCATCCCTTCTCCTCGGCTGGAGCCAGAGGCGGCTCCCTGCCTCGCCGCGCCGGGCGGCTTTAGTTCCCAGCGCAGCTGCCACCGCACCGCCCCAACCATCGGGCAGCCCTGCCTCCCCCGCCTGCAGCATCACTGGGCGACACCGAGCG
>WEIU01015942.1:4983-16605 GCA_013389925.1 Aegithalos caudatus
TTATATATATAAATATATATATATATATGATCTTCTAACGCCTCCATTCAATGTGTGTTCAAAAAGTACAGCATGTTTCTTACTTCTCTGATTTTATCATAGGACGAGGAGGAGGAAAATAAAGAGTCAAAATTTGGTGCTTTCAAGAGAAAAGAACATTTGTGACACTGCGGAAACAGGAAGGAAGGAAGTCCTTCATTCACTCAAAGGAAAAAGAGCTGGTTTTGATCCTGAGAGCTTCTAATATTTAGAATCATAGAATCATAATTTCTATGCTAAATGAGGAATTAATTCTGTGATTCCATGATAAAGTTATTTAGATTAAGAAATACCTTTAAGGTCACCAAGTCCAATCGTTCACCACAAACAATGTGCACAAAAGCCATATCCACATATTTGTCAAAACCTTCCAAGGATTCCACCAATTCCCTGGGTATCTTGTTCCAATGGTTAACCACCTTTTCAGCAAAGAAATTTTCCTAATAGTCCATCTAAACCTCCTTTGTGGAACTTCAGGACATTTCCTCTTGTCCTGTCACTTTTTAGGAGAAGAGATCTGGCCACAGTCTCCTTTCAGGCAGTTGTAGAGGGCGATAAGGGCCCTCCCTGGGCCTCCTTTTCTCCAGGCTAAACACCCCCAGCTCATTCAGCTTCTTCTCATAGGGAAGCCTCATTGCCACTAGCAAAAACAACAGACAGAAAAAGACAATGAGAATGTGCAGATTGATAGCTCTACATCCATAGAGCCCTCACAGCCAAGCCCCAGTTAATCACATTACCTGTGAGGTTATTAACACCATCTGCAGTGACCAGATGAATACAGATGACTGAGTGAAAAGATCAATTGCAAATACATCCTGCTTTATTTTCTGTTGGCAGCCGATTATTTTCTACCCTAGTCTGGCAGTGTTTTCAGTAATAATGAAACTATCTTAGGGAATGTGTGTTTCTCAGCATTTCACAATAATTTGAGATCTTTATCACAATTAAGCTTTGTGAACTGAATCATATTCCTTCAGCTAGCTCTACATGATATTATGTCAATTACAGTAACATAGGTATAAATTTTTTAAGAATACTTTGTAACTGTTTTACTTTCTGTAATTTTTTGAGTGCTTTCTTAACACACACAAGTGGAATTATCATAGAAATCTCTGGAAATATTGTGATGATATGATGTATGGCAAAAACATGCTTAAGTAATTTCTGGGTATTATATTTTCATAAATGAATCTCTTGTATCATAAAGGGAGCAATTTTCACCTTTTTATACAGGAAAATATTACATCCAAGATCTGTGATGTAAGATCGAATTTAAGTGTTCTCTTTTATGGAGGATCCAACTAGCTTTACTTTGTCAGTTTCTCCAAACCAATGTATTTGAAAGGAAAATTCAAGCCTAAAATACCATTCTTTTGTAGACTTGAAAATGTTTGGCCCTCAGCTTTGAAAACAACACTGTTTTGTTGGGAAAAAAATGTTTTCAGATGTGATACTTTTAAAGTGATGTTGAGACATCTCAAAAATACTTGGCATTAGCTAAGCTCTACTCCAATTAAAGTCAAAAGACGTATTAACACCGCCTCCAACATGCACCGAATAGAGATAGCAAGTCTCACTTTTCAAAATTTTATTCAGAGTTTATGAGATAAAAAGTACTTTATTAAAAAGAAAAACAAATATTTCCTGGCCTGCCAACTGCTCTGCAGAAGAACTGTAGCCCATGGGAAGGACTCATGTTGGAGAAGTTTGTACAGAACTGCTCCTGTGGGAAGGACCTCATGCTGGAGCAGGAAGAGTATGAGTAGTTCTTGCCCTGAGGAGGGAGGAGTGTCAGAGACAAAGTGTGACAAACTGACCACAGTCCTCATTCCCCTTCCCCTTGTGCCACTGGGATAGAGGAGGTAGAGAAAATCATGAGTTAAGCCTGGGAAGAAAGAAGGGGCCCAAAGCATTCACATTTTGTCTTCCAGAGCAAGAAGCCCTACTTCTCAGAAAGTAGAAGTGAACATGGAAGTAGAAGTAAACATAGAAGTATAGAACAAATCTTTAGTTTTCCTTATCTTCCATGCTTCCCCTTGCTTTTGGTTTATGAAACTGCCTTTACCTTGACCCACAAGTTTTGTTCATCTTATTTTCTTGCCCCCACCCTCATGCAGCTGAGAAGGGAAGTAATAGAGTAGCTTGATGTACACCTGGTATCCAGCCAGGATCAACCAACCACAACATAGTAATATTTTGATGAGATAGTTCCCGCTCTTTGGCACTGACCCATTTTTCAATGAGTGATGAAAAGGAAATTCTATCATATAGTTTTAAAGAAACACTAATGAAATATTGCATAACCCTTATCCTCAAACACACAAGCTACCTCACACATAACAGAAATTTAAGTATCTTGGTGTTCTGAGACACAATTCTTGTCACAGAAATCTCTTTTGACTATATTTTTGCCATGACACATTTTCTAAGCTTATTTTAGTCCCTTTCTTCAGGTAAACAGTAGTACTCAGTAAATATTACAACACTTTCTAGTTTTGAAGTCCAAGGGGTTGAAGAACACACTTTCAATTAAGAGGAGAAAAAAAATCAAACCAAAAGAGCTTTTAAAGACTTTAGGACATACTTTCTCATGTGCCAGGAGATTATTCTGTCCCTTGTATATTTGATGCAGCCTCCTGCCATATCAGAAAAAGGTACTGTTCTCAACCAAATCCCGTGGCGCTGAAGTGTAGCTTAGATACACAGACAATGCTGGATTTTTTAAGATCCAGGGATTTTCTTCCTCCCTCTTCTCCTGTTGTGTGCATCAGTGGTCCCCTGCTTCCTGTCTCCAGCTGATAGTAGTGGGATGGTGGCGGGTCAGGGAGAAGGGGAGGGGTGGCTGGGGGCTGGCAGTGTCTGACAAGTGAAACAGATGATGCCGCACACCACCTATGTAAACAGAAATAGGCGCTGGGGCTGATGGAGCACAGAGATATGACCCTGCCCATAGAGCCGCTGAGTCTAGACTCCAGATGTGTTCTCACTGTTACCAGGCCAATTCAGATCCAACTGGTAAATATTTCTACCAGATGACAGTGGGCTCAGTTACAGAAATGAGGACAAAGGACAAAAATAGGCAGAAAATGAGTACTGGGCATTATTGCTGCTTAGAAAAATATTCTGCATAGTTTTGGAGATGTTAAGGGGCAATTATTTAAATAGATCATATACATTCTTTTATTTTCTTACTATGTTCAGCTGAAAAAGTTCCAAGTCAAACTGAAGGCTATTTAGGCAAATTAGTCACTTAAAATGAACTGAAACAGAGGTCTGTAAAGGATAAAATAAAATTTATACTAGGACTCTACCATATGGACAAAAAGAAATGAGAAAAAAAAACATAGTGTTGATAACCTCAGTATGGTAAATACCAGTTTATTGGGAAATGAGTGTTATGTGATTTATTTACAGAAATGAATGATTACGGAACAAGGGCGCTCTACAGAAACAAAATTCAGGACAGAAACCCCTGTCTGCTGGTGTTTCATCACCCCATATGTAAGATTGTGACTCCTGGTCCATGTGGTGTTCAGAATGTTGTATAGTGTGTTAATTAACCAGCAACCAAGCACCACTGATGAAATCAAGGCTTTGACAGGATTTAATATGTTACTGCTTTACATCTGCCTCAGAAAACTAGAGTGAAAAACAGAGCTCTGCAGTGATCTAGGCTCTTTTTTTCTGCCTTCTTCATATATGGTACCAATGCCACATAACCACGGGCTAAAGATTTGTCTTTGCAGAGTTGCAGTTCTAAACAGTATATGATAAGGGACTGTAAGCACAGGAGAATATTACCTATATCCTTTGTGAAGGCATTTGCTATTTGCACAAATAATGTAAGGACCTCTGTTTGAGTCCCATGTTTGCAAGATGACTGCCAGTAAGTGATTTTAGGAGGTGATGTGGACAGAAGACACATGGCTTTAAAAAGTCTCTTTTACTAATTGACAAAAGTAGGAGTCCCGTTTTTCACACTTTGGTTGAGCCTTCTTGAGATTTTCTGGCAGACATATAGGACAAAAATCACAGTACACTAATGAAGGTAAGATATAGAGTTTCAAATATAAAAGGAAATTAATAAACAAAATTGATTTTAAAATTTTCTTTCATATAATCAGAAGTTTCTATGAATGTTGTTATATTGTTTTGTAAACCATTTATTAGACTAAAGATGTCTCTTGGCATGTCTCATACTGAACATGTTGGTGAGAGATATGTAACCTCAGCCTTGCAAGAGTATTTTGGGGGTGTTTTCTTCTCACCCCAGTAATTTGTAGCCAAATACTTTTATGACACATATATATGGGCACATAAAAGCATCCAGATCAGCAGAGATTGGAGCCATGATATCTATAAAAGCAAAGTTAGAAATAGCTTAGCTATTAAAATGATCACATTAAACAAGGAATAGCTTGGTTCCTCACTTTGGACTCATAAACCAGCAGCAGGAGCTTTGAACTGAAGAAGAAAGGCTCCCTAATCTAAATGTTCTTTGAGAAGACCTTTTAAATAGTTAACCTAGCTATGTTATAACTGCAACTTTTTCTGTGCACACCTGTGAAGTGATTGCTTTGTGTTCAAAAGACAGAGTGGATTTACTTACTAATTGGCTCTCCTTGCACTATGTTCCTTTGCTTTTTCTCTTCCCTCTCATCTTCCCTTTGTGTTTGAGGAGCTCTAGCCAAATGTTAAATATTCCTGAGGAGAAGTTTGCAAGCAGTGGTACAAAATGGTTTGGCTGAATGCTCAGAGAATATCGGTATATACTCTCTGGTGAGCAGTAGTGTACTGTGAAATTGCTACATTTAATTGGGTTACAGCTGCTGATCATTTTGTGCAGCTATACTGGGGATTTACTAACAGATTATCTCACTTAACACAGTTTCTTTTCTCACACCTTTTCACCCATATACAAAGGAAAAGAAGGTACAAGACTGAGAATATGTGAATCTAGACAGGCGAGACATTGAAACTCTGTCTTTATACAAAAACACGGTGCTTCATCCTTCCAGAAGGAGCACACTCTTAGCATTTATAGACCTAATGAATTGGCACCAAGCTTCACACTACCAAAAATAAACAACTAATAAATGAAATAAATTAGACATATAAGGCCTGAGGAAAAAGAAAACACAATACAAAGTTTTGAATTTGGCAGAGGATAAAGAATATTGCACAGACCTTACAAGAGGAAAAAAAAACCCTTTTGGTTTCTTTCACCAGAGGATGCCTTCTCTTCCATCACTGTCTCTTCTCAACAGGAGTGACATATAAGAATTTACCCCATTCTCTATTCCCTTCTCTCCTGAGAAAAGCATTTTAAGCAGTGGAGAAGTCTTTGATCTGCTGGCTTCCTGTAGCTATTCACACCATGGTTATCCAGCAGCTCCACCTCTGTGGCCAGGTCAATGAACATATTTGAAGCAATATCACTCAGTACTGCCTACAGAATATTAAAATATAGTAAGTATTCACCCTCCATAACCTGTCTCACAGAAAATCTGCTGACTACTCAGCCTTCCTCCCCATGAATTAATCATCTATTTTTGGCTGACTGGGAGTAGGTGAGGACCTCCATGTCCCAAGAGTATCAAACTCTAAGGATGGAATGACACATCCCATGTTTTATTTATTAAAGGAAATGCTAAATGTTTTCAGCATCAAGATTAATTATCCCAAAGTTGTACACAAACATTTCTAATCTAGAACAAAATGCCTAGAAATTAAAGGGTAAGAGAAATAGAGATAGAAATCTAAGAGATAATACAAAGTTGAGAATGGGAAACAACTGACATTTTCATGTACCATTTATACCTTGCCAAAATATCCAAATTGCCACAAAGGTTTCAAATATAGTTACATCAAAAAGTGGTTATAATGTAAGAAGATAAATATTTATTTCAAGACAATTCTAACCTAGTCTCTGAAGGAAGTAGATTGTGTTGGAAGATACTATTGATAACTGTGATGAAATAGATTATTGAAAAACTGCCTGAAATAAACTAATCCATTTTTTCAGTTCTGCACATAAATATTTGTTTGCAATACAAATGTATTTTTATACACACACATACTATCTTAGGATACTATCTAGACCTTTTAAAAGAACTAATATATATTGTGATCTCTCCCATATTTTCCTTTTCCCTTTCACTTTCCCTTTCCCCCTTCCTTTTCCCCTTCCCTATTTTATTTATTTTTAATCAGTCTCATAGGTCTTTATTTGTACTATTAGAATCAAAATCTCTTTAGACATCCAGCTGTGTGCTCATGTACAACATTTATCTCAATGTTCCTAACATGTGTATTTCTTTATTTTTATTAACATTTTCTCCCAGTCTTTGGTCACTATTGTCATAGAATATTAGAAGACAATTCACAAAGTAATAGTGTGTTTAAGTTTGGGGAGGGGAGAAACATATGCATATTTGATTTTATCCAGACAAAAAAAAAGGTTTAAAAAATGAATAGGCATTTATTTTAGCTTAATTCATTTTTATTTGCAAATAAGACCTATCACTGTAGTGCTACATAAAATAATACAATTATTTTGGGTTCT
This sequence comes from Aegithalos caudatus, assembly GCA_013389925.1. Lineage (NCBI taxonomy): Eukaryota > Metazoa > Chordata > Aves > Passeriformes > Aegithalidae > Aegithalos > Aegithalos caudatus. Next base: position 11,591 of record WEIU01015942.1, read on the forward strand.
TAGGTTTCTTTGTTTGTTTGTTTGTTTTTGAAATGGGTAAGACATCTTTTGATTCTTTTTAGAACAGTTGCATTTTCCATGGATTAAAAAATATTGAGAGCCACTGCTCCAGAAAATCCCCACCAGAATGATGGGTAGGTACAATATAAGGTAATTAATGGCTATATTCATTAGATGGTTAGTATGCAAGAGAGAAAGCCTAAATCAGAAAGTCATTTAATTTGCAAGGGTAAAAAAAGACCTCAGAAAGTACAGAATTTCCAGAGGCAAAACAAACAAGCCAAGGCACCAGCAGGAATATTTAGAATGGGCCCACACAGAAAGCTTCTGAGCAGAAGACAGGAAGATATGGGAATTCAGTCATTTCTAGTGAGAGTCAGGAGAGAGTTTGGGTTTACTGAGGAACCAGCCAAATTCACGAGTTATCCTGGTCAGAGATAAATTTCTTTCATTCTTGAGAAAACTCCTGCAGGAAAAGGATCCTGATCTTCAAAACAGGAAGAATTGAGCATGCACGTGAGGGATGATCCAGACTGTGAAACTGTTGGCTTACAGCAGGGAAATGAGGATAGGGACTGCATTTTTTGCTTCTAACTTCTCAGCTTCTTTTACTAAAATATTACCATTTTATCCTTTATTTTTCAGTTAATACAGCAAAGTTTAAAAAACAGAACATGGGTCTGAATGGGTGGCTCTACACTTACAAATTATGCAGTGCTTTCCAAAGGCTAGCAACTGGTAACTTACAGTGCTAAAGAGCTGAAATGATCCCAGTAGATTACTACTAGTCCCATCCAAGAGTATGCCTGAGTGTGGTGTAAGAGGAAGAATGGGCCAAGCACTCCAGTAGGCAGCTGGGATGGGGCCATCCTCTTTGGAAGGTAGGACAGTTGAACAGTGTGAATACCAGTTGATTCATTCCAGTTTGCCTCAGTGCCAGTGAATCACATGACTGATTTGCTCACATAGAAATAGACTCTGTGTACTCATGTGCTGTGTTTATCATGGACTCCCAAAAAGGCAAATCATAAATTGGCAATATCAGTCCATTTAGTAGGATTATTGAAACTATATGAGAACTGCAAGAACAAAAAAAAAAAATTAAAAAAAAAAAATTCAGGGCTAAAACATCAGTATCCAACAAGAAAGAGATCCTTGACTGTTAGGATTCTCACTCAAATCAATTTTACAGCATCAGAGAGTAGATGAGATCAGAAGGCCCCTTTGGATATTGACTAGTCTAATCAAGGAGAATCAAGGAGAACAGGCTGCCCAGGACCATGTCCAGTCAATTTTTAATAACTCCAAGGTAAGAGACTGTACAAATTTTTGGGTCACCTGTTTCACTGCTCAGAAACTATTATAGTAAAAGAGGTTTTCTAATATTTAAATTGAATTTCCTTTATTTTGGTTTGTGCTTACAGATTGTCATCCTTTTAGTGGATACCACTGAATAGTGCCTGGCTCCAGATATCTTAGTCTCTCTTCATACGTCAGATGCCCCAACTACTTCATCCTGTTCATGCCCTTTACTGGACTCATTCCAATATTTCCACATCTCTGCTGGGGAGCCCAGCAATGGACCCAGCATTTCAGCTGTGTTTCACCAGGGATGAGGAGAGGGGGAAGGATCACCTCCCTCAAACATCTGGCAAAACATCAAAAGAGGAAAAAATAATATTTCAGACAAATTATCTAGTGATGTCTAGATCCTTCCACAGAATTGTATCAAAGTGGAAAAAAGTATTAACTCAGTTAGCAATGTACTTCTAAATCAACTTTATGGTGTCTTGTGATTTTTTAAAGTAAGAATATTTCTGCTTTTGCACCTGAGACTCCTAATTAGATATCCTACATTCTCATTATAAGAATATAGAGATATAAAATTTTACATAATAAGGAATAATGAATAAAACTGTAGTATTGATAAAATTATGCTAGTAAAGAAGGAAGGTGGGTACTGATTAAGAGCTTTTCCAAGGGAGAACTCATGTAACTTGAAATCACATTCCCACTTTTCTAGCACAATACTCTATACAAATCATGAAAACAAATTACTAATATTTACTACTACACTGCCTGTAGCAGTCTCAAGTTATGTTAACCTTGATTAGAACTTGCATACTTAAAACATGGTTTAGATTGAATTAACTAGTATTTTGGCATGGTTTTGGTTCATCTCTTCAGTTACTGCTGACAAAGACACAGCAGGATGGTCAGTATTTTTGAAGCATTTCTAAGCAAGTACATGGATTGCCTCTGGCAGTGGTTGGAGTGATTTAGAAAAAAAACCTGAGGCCTAAAAATTTGGTGCACTGACAACACCCATTTCCTCTCAACATTTAAATTGACACATTTCATTTATAATATCAGACTAATGCATTACCACTAGCACAGGGTATCTGGAAGATAATTATCCCTGGATGCCATATTTGTAAGTTTCTCATTACTAGAAGGATCCCATGGTGTTTCCTGCAATGCTCATACCTACATACACCAGATTATAACATAACCATGACACCTTTCCATCAGATTTCATCTTTTCTAGACTACAAAAGTGAATAGCAGGGTAATACAGTGTGCTCACAGGTCTCACCTAGTAGGAAATCACAATGAAAAGGGAACATGAGTCCAGCCCTCGGAGTGAGAACTGCAAATATAACCCAACGTGTACAACACCAACAACAGCATTAAACCCTTGTGTTCATTTGTCTAAATATTCTTATTTGACTGTGCTGGAATACCCAGGGTTTCACTGGCAGAGATATAACTTCTCCCTAAATCTACCATAAGTACTTTTCCATCACGGGCGTATTTTCTGAAGGAAGGGCAGGGAAGAAGATGAGATGTATAAGACTGCAAACACCACAGTGTGTCTCTCCCACATAGCATTGGAGTGTGCTCAGACCAGGGAAGTGCCTCAGACACTTTGCTGCATCTCCAGCAGTAAATGAAACAGGGCCAAAGATATCATGCACCATTTTAAGTGCTGGCACATCCCTGCAATGAGCCTTGATCCATGCCTAGCTGGCAGCTCCTTTAGGAAACCCCCAGCCATGGCTTAGTGCCAGAGATCATTGTCAGGAGGCAGTCCAGCCAAGACTAGAGAGTCCAGCAACAGGAACAGCACCGGTCATGCCTTATGCCCTTGTACCAACACAAAAATCGTAGCAACTCTCCCTACTTTTCATGCAAATTAAGACAAAAATTGAGGACCCTGGTCTACTAGAATGTGTCCTTGCCCATGGAAGAGGGGTTGGAACTAGATGATTTTTCAAATCCCTTTGAATCCAAACCATTTTATGATTCTAAGAGAAATGAAGCTTTATTGTGCTTTACATTTTGATTAACTGACATCTCCTAGAGCAAAATAGGAAACCTCTACAGTTTCCTTCTCTAAAGTCTTGCAGAATGTAAGAGCTATAATCTTTAGTCATTTAGTTTTAAGTCCCACTGACAGATTTGTCTCTTTCAAGAGAGCATTTTTTCACAGGACTGTTTTACAAAATAGCTGAAATCCTTCCAGGTAATAACTTTCTCTCTCTCACTTCCCAATCAACTTTCTCTTTGTTTTGCTCAAAAGTCCTCATGTCATTTGTCTTCCCAAACACCTTCTCTACATAGCAATTGAAACTCCATGTTATAAACCATATTTATAAAAAGAAAACTATAAATTGATTTGCATAAGAAATGTCATGGAATTTTGCTTAAAGATTAACAGAGAAGCTGACATGGAAATTGCAATCCCAGCCAGTTAGCAACTAACTAGCCTGACCAGGTTTGACACCCAAAAGTGATCTGGCTGTAATCTATGAATATATGATGTCTTTCACAATGCTCCTTCTGCCTTCAGTAATAATTTCTGTATTGTGATCAAGAAACTTTGATAGAGGCTGGACACCCTTGTGCTTGGCCTATGTGCAAACATCCAGACTCCTAAACTGCTACATAGATGCAGAAAAGAGAATAAAATGTTAGACCAACATAAGTATTCATTCCAAAGGGATGTATTCCAAAGGGTGATCATGTGTCAAGCTGAGGGGTAGTCTCCAGCTTGCCATTTTCAACAGCAGTGCTACATCCAGCATAGAGACTGCCTTCTGAATGCAATTTGAAAGTGCTTTAAACAAATTTCAATTAGGCAAGGATGACTCTAGCTCACAGAATTGTCACTTCCATTGTAGTAGTATCTGGACAATTCATTCAAACACATAAACACAGTAAAAAAAAAATTGGTCGCTTCCTGTTCCACAAGTTTATAGCTAGCAGTGAATAACTGATTTGAATTATTAAGCATTCAAAATCATAGTTAGAAGAATTGGAAATTCCTGTTTGGGGAAAAAAAATCCTCCTTTTAACTTTCAAGCAGTCCAAGGCTATTTCACAAAAAATGGGCTAATTTCCAGTCAAGCGTGATTAAAAGCCCTAAAATGTTACATCCATTTTATAAAGACAAGTTTCCTCAGTCACATAAAGCTTCTTTTAACAAATGTAGCTTCTGTTTTAGACTAATATAAAATTGAATTTGCAAAATAATTCTCTGTATAAGGAGAACTTGCCTGTCACTCTTTTTCCATTATTGCATTTATAATAGAGATCAGGTAAAATGTAGTCTGATGGAGGACATCACTTTATTCTCCTTTACTGAAAATAACACTGAATCACGAAAGCATTGTCTTCCACATTTCACATCCAGTATGTTGTTGCATACAACACACCAACAGACTTAACATCTGGTTTTGCAGCCTGCATTTTGGTCCAGTTTTGTGCATGTGCATCATTAAGAAATCAACGATATGAGTCCAGTAGGGTGTGATACACAATTAAGCACACTGTTTTGTTAAAATAATTGTCTAATGTCCATCAAATAAAACATAAAACTAAAATCATGCCCTGAGACCTAATAGAACCAGTGGCTTTTATAATAATAAATATGTTGACACAAAAAAAAAACAAACAAACAAACAAAAAAAAAAAACCAAAACAAAAAAAAAGAAAAAAAAAAAAAAAAGAAA
>WEIU01015942.1:16630-40522 GCA_013389925.1 Aegithalos caudatus
AAAAAAAAAAAAAAAAAAAAAAAAAAAAAAAAAAAAAAAAAAAAAAAAAAAAAAAAAAAAAAAAAAAAAAAAAAAAAAACCCACCCACTGATTTTCTGCAGTTTTTTGTTTTGGTTTTTTTTTTTCTTTTGGGGTTTTTTTGTTTGTTTGTTTTTGGTGGAGTTTAGGGGTTTGGGGAGTTTTTGTTGCTGTTTTGTTTTAGTTTGATGTTTCTTTCACCAATTCTTCCTTTCCCAATCTGTTGTAGAGAATGGAAGCACTGACTACTACACAAAAGTATCTGCTAAAAATCTGAAGTCTCAGAAACAGGCAATCTCTAAATCTTTAAGGTCTGTCTCACAATTTCTTCGATACTTTCCTGCTTTTATTTCCGTTAACCGAGATTTGGAATAGAACTTCTTTGGAGTGGAGAGCAAGTCAATTCATGTCAACCTGTGCAGGAGTTCATATTTTTGTGTGCAGAGTACTACCTTAGAGTAAAATCCATGAGCATTACTTTTTCCTTTGTAAGTAGAGTTTTCATAGTCATGCAGTGCAGTACATCAACTCAAACTTCTACACAGGCATCAAGAAAAACTGGAGTTGCACCACTGAGGAAACCTGTATAACCCAGACAATTATTTTTCCATTATGAAAATTTCCAAATTATTGAATGAGGTATAAATTTTGAAGTCACAGGGATCAAAGAAAGACAAAATATCAAAGGCATTTAGAAGACAAAAATTAACATCATGCTCTTCACCTTTATCTTCAAAAAGGTCAGTAAGATATCAGTTTCCCCAGGCTGTCTAAGTGGTGGATATGTAGGTTGTTAAAATCTATTTCTCCTCTTATTGACTAATGGGAATACTTAGACAATTGCTAAGAGGACAATGTCAATGTTTTAGGTTCAGATAAGGTGCATTGGTCCAGCCTGGAGCTATTTCCTCCTTATTATTGTACCATTAAGCCTTGAATTTTCAACATTAATTTTAATGGTATTTCATTGCAGTATTTCATTGATGTATTTTCCTCAAATTTTCACTGTAATCTTCTGAAATAATAATATTTTGTAATATGAAAAGGAAGATAACCAAGATGTAATGCCAGTGCAAACCAACAAAAATATTCCACTGCACCATCAAAGGATCTGATGTCTCCTTGTTTAAGGCATGCTTTTGGTGGAATGGGAAGATTGAAAATGGAAAATAAATGGATGAAGGTAGATCATCACAGGAAAAGAAAATAATTATAAGTAACTAAAAAAGGAAGAAGTAAATCATCCTCCTTACAAAGCTGTTGGAGAAAAACAGGACAAAGAATCACTAGAGGGATGAATTTTTTATCCAGAAAAAGTTTTAATTCTCTGTGTACAACTATATAAATGTCTACAGGTCATTATAATTAGACCTATAATATAGGTCTAAATACTCTTGTTCCCTTTGCTTAATATTCATTATTCAAATGAAAGTTTTTAAAACCCTTTAAAACAAAGACCATCATACTTCTACTAACCTTTTTCTTAGCATCTTCACACAGTGAACACTTTAAAATTATTCTCAGTATAGATGTTGTCCCTGCAAGGCACCTCTGGACTTCCCCATCCAGTGAAGATGCGATTCAGCAGTTTTTCAGCAGCCTGCATCTCCCAAATGTGCCTGGAGCAGAGGAGGGAGAAACAGTATTTGACTGAACACTATCCAAAGGGGGAAGGCTAAAGGTCAAAGTGGAAAAATAGAATTATTTTTCTTGGGGACACACCCATTTTTTCTTTGGGGAAGCCATTCCCATATTAGTATGATTTGCAATGCTGACCATGCTGCTACAGATACTACAAAAACAAATCATTATGAAAGGTCTACAGACCTAAAAATATATGTTATGTTTTAACATTAGCTGTGACAGTCATGCTATGACTAGCTTTTTATCCCAGGTGTACTTCCGTCTGTAGCAAGAATACTGCAATTCAGCTTGCAATAAACATAACCCATTATAATAGGTTGCTTTTGCAATTTTCACTTTAGATGTAATTTATAAGGATTAGATGCTATACATCATGGTTCATAGAAACAATATAGAAAAGACAATTATTAGAACTAATTAAAAATTCACACATCTGGGGCTATGGAAAAACACTTCAAAATAACTATTTATCTACCCAAATTGATATCAGACACAGTGAGAATACAAGAAAGACAGATGGATGTTATGTTTCTGGGAACATATACGCTGCTAGTGGGTAAAATTATTTTGCTCATATCTCTGTTTATAGTTGTAAAAAAGCAGCCCTCAGGTTCCAATAGAGAATGACACAAAATGTGACTTGTGTAAATGTAACATGTTGGTGCAATTGAGAAGACCTCACATATGTTGAATTGACTACAACATGGCATAAGCCACTCGGGGCATTTGGTTAACGTACTTAATTTAGCACAGTAATTGCTGTATGAGAGCAAACAAATTGCCAAGCTATTTCTTATGCTGTGCTTAAGACTAGTTATTTTCTTTTCTTTTACCAGTTCCTATTTACTTTTTTTTTTTCTTTTTCTCTCTATCTCATCTTTATTTTAAGGAAGTTTTCTGTGACTCTAGTAAAAAGTAGCCTCTGTGCTACAGTCAGATATAGGAAAGCTCTCTTCTCTGACTATGCTTTCTCAGGTTCATGAAATTCACTGTATTGTAGTTTGAGTAATCCAACAGCTTTCCCAGGTAATATTTTTCTGACATAACTTATTTATCTGTTAGAATTAAATCAGCAGATACAAATTCCTACCATATTAGTCAAGCCAAAAGAAATGCTCTGAAGTAACAACAATTTGTTTCATTAATATTTATCCCATTAAAACATTTGTTTAACAGCTGAAAGTACTGAATAGTTCTGCAAGTGCTTCATAAGAAGGATGAATATGTCAAGTCACCGTTCTGAGCTCTCTGGCTGGTTTGCATATTATATCTGTGAAAAACTATGAAAATAAGTCATGAGATGTTATGGGTTTAACCATGGTAGAAAAATAGAAAGTTCCTACTCTAGAGCTGACAACCAAGGGAAAATAATACTAATACCTGAATTGAAATAACAGAAAATTGGTGGATAAAGAGAGTCAGCATAGTAAGCTAATCCTATGTATACTTAATGGGTTTCATATATCTGTGATGTCTGCACAGGAACCATCTGCTTGCTTCTCTTTACCATCAGTGTAGAGAGATGCATGTGAACTTTACGATGAGATAAATCCATGATTCCCATCTGACTTGACTACTAAGTGTGTTGGGGCTAGCTCAGACATAACTTCTATATGAAGAACATTAACATTAGAGCAGGTGTATCCCACTCAGAGTGCCAAACTATTCCGCAGGTTTTTGTAAGTTTCTCTGGAGAGGAAGGTGGTTTCTTTTTATAGAGAAGTTTAGGAGGAGGAAAAAAAATTGTACTGATAAGGATTATGGTTTTTCCTCCATGTACAAAGTCTTTAGGAAAAAAAGCATACAAAAATATAAACAATGACAATACAAAGGTTGACATCAACTGCTAAGGCCAGAAATCAACTCCTCTCCAGAAAATATGAATTAAGCAGGTAGAACTTGGGAAAGGCTTTAAAGATCAAGAAAGTGATTTAAAAGAAAAAGGGAAACCATTGAATTGATATAATCTCCTTGTTACATTTAGATTGAAATCAAGAATCTATGTACCTTTACAACAGAAAAAAGAAGCAAAAGGGGAAAACCGTATCTCTGAAGTAAAAATATGACTAATTGAGATTAAAGATGTTGGAATTAATTAGAAATGATGATGTAAGGAAAAGTGCTTGTAAAAGGTTTTCAAAGTGAGGAACAATGAAAGAGAATATAGCTTACACACCTTCTAGATGTTCCAGAAAAGCATCCACAAGACCTAGCAATACCCCAGACTGCAGAACATGTAGAGAAGGCAAAAACAACACTGAATTATATCAGAAACAAGCAGGATGATGTCACGGTGATGAAGAAAATAAATATTGTGGACAGTTAAGTAGTTGGACCACATTTTTTTTTTTACTCAGATTGACCTTTAAAAATATACAGTGTAATAGTTATTTTCCATTTGTAGAACAGGAGAGAAATCTGAAGGACAGCTCTGTCTGTGAGTCATCTGCAAAGAAACAGCAGTTGATTCTGCATATGTTATTCAGAGATACAATATAGAAGGAAAGAAGAATAAGAAAAAAGAGTCTTATTAATAGATAATCAGTAACAAGAAACTATAAAAGAAAATACTTGAGGAATTATCAGAAGTGGAAGGGGGAAAATTAATGTATGTTGACACCTCAAAAGGCAGTGGATGACAGAATTTTAAGAGCATACTTGGTTATATCAATGACATCTGACAAAAATTGATAGCACAGGATATTGAGTATGGGATTTGGCTAAGAAGGCATTTGAAATTTCACAAGACTAATTTCAACTGAATGAGATTGGTCTATGGTGGGCTTGGGGAACAAAACTAGAGTGACAGGACACAGCATACTCAGGAGTGAAACACAAAGTGGTGTAGTAACTGGAAAAAAGAAATGGGGATATAAATGATTTTTTTTTTTTTTAAATTAGGAGATATTAGCACATGGTTCACAAGAAGAATAAGAGAGGAATCATCCCTACCTTTGTTTCTTCAAGAGAAGAGAGAAAATTCTGTCCCTCTCTTCCTCTCTGGTCACTTGCTACCAAATTTCTTTAGTAAAAATCCGTATTTTGCTAGCCACGCTACTTTATTACACTAACACAGAAAAGGGGCATCCCGATACTTTGTTGTCAATTTTCAGCCCCTTCCCCGCAGAGGATGTGCAGAGAAGTAAGGTGCTTTTGCACACAGATTGCTCACTAGCACTTGCTGATAGTTAAAAATGTCCCTCTTTGGATGGTTATATGAATGTAAGCTGTCCCTGTCCTCCTCTGAGCCAGCAGTGTCTAGCCCGGTCAGCAAGCTTCTGGCTCTCTAGCCACAGATGGTCTCTCTGGTAGCAGAGCTACTGACTCTGATTTTTATTGATCAGCAGCAAACAAACCTCGCTGTGCACACAAGCTCAACAGCTGCTATTTCTTGAGCAGTTCATAATTCATGCTTTCTAATTTACTTTACCTATAGCAAGCTAACAGGTCTGCACTTAGCTTTTGTTGAAAGCAGAAGAGAGGGCAATAATACTGATGGCACTGGAAATGACGACAGGCAGACTTACATTATGCGAGTGGAAAGGTGGCAGAGTCATGCTGAGGTAAGACCAGGAGAGGGTCAAAGTCAATGAATGTTGAAATAGCCCCTTGTACATGACCAGAAACCAAAAAGAGAACAATACTGGAAGACTGAGTTATGTAAACAGCCTTTTGACATGTGGGAAGGTTGTACCAAAGCTGGCACTTGAACGAAGAGCTCAAAGAAGCAACAAATATTTGAGGCCTTAGGTGGGTCATGAGTGTGAAAGGTAATGTCAGAGATGGTGCAACGATGAAAGAAAAAGAACAAAATTAAGTTGGCATGTAGATGGGTAGAATGAGGTAGAGAACAAAAGGCATATTACAGGAGTGGAAACTAGCGTCAAACAGAGAAGAGCATAAGGGAGGGAACTTGGTGATATAAACCATTACTAATGCATATCCTTCAACACTGTGTTTGATCTCTGGACTTTGTATCATACCATATTAAAACACTACTTTATATGATGGTACTTTCTGCTATTTGCATGATTTCAGTTCCCCTTCCAGGATATCAAGAAATAAGATAACTTGTTGCTTTCTGCCCTTCCACCATATACCAACATGACTGCAAGTTCACTTCCTCTTTTATTATTAGACTCTTTCTAGGGTCAAGCTTCTCTTTTTCTTTTTTTTTCTTTTTCTTTCTTTATTTTAAATAAACATTATACATTTGTTATGTTTTTTCTGTTCCTGTATTTGTTTGCCTTTTACCTCTCTGATATCGTTCTCCACCCAGTGTTAACCCTCAGTACCATTAAGACTGTCTGTTCTATTAAATTAAGTCTGAATCCAACCCAAGAGTGGTTGAAAATTATTACCATTCTGATGGCTGCTCAGTGTCCTTTTTGAAATTAACTCTGACCATGGTCGAACTCCTGGTGGATGGTCCACATCTCCCAAGAATGTTACAGCTGGTACTAATTGGCACCCTCGTTCTCAGTCTTAGTAGGTAAGTTAAGCACCAGATTGTGCAATGAATTATTTTCTCACTCCTGGGTGTGATCTACCTGTGTTCAAGTTGAAGCAGAATACAGAATCAGGAAAGGAAAGCCCAAGTAGTTACTGCTTTTGCTGTGCCATCACTGTGACTCAGGTCAACAGGGCTTTTCTCATTTTGTAATATTGGAGTTAAATGTGAAACAAAGTCACTTAGGAGATGTCCTTGAAAAACTATTTCTATTTTATAATTCTTCAGTGAATGATAGCAAGCTGAATGCTAACACAATAACAGTTTGGCAGAAATATTTTATTACCTTAATTGTGGATGAGAAGTAATTCTCCCAAAAAGAAAGAGGGAACTTGTCATCCCACGCTTCAGTGGGATTCTCAGACATATTCCGTTAGAAGCCGAGTGCTATGAATGTCAGATGGTGGGTCCCCCAGGCTCCCTGGCAACCTGCATGCGACTAAGAAAGAGGCAACAGCTTGCTTCAAGTACCCTCCTAGAGATGACATAGTTAGATAAACCCAACAGGGAGTATAGCACGTGGAGGGAGCAGTCTGGTAAGAGGAAACCATTCCCTGTGGGACTGGCTCCATATTGCCACATGAAATGTTCAAAACACTGCTAGCCAGGAAAGTTGAATTTATTGCTTAATGAGCAGAGGACCCGGAAAAGATCATTGACAACTGCAGTGTAAACACAGCCACTTAATAGGGTGTTACTGAATGCCAAGAGGAAATTAAAAAAATCTGTCCTACAAGCAGCACTTTCTACCATATAGAATATGACTGGAATAAATAGAGAACAGAGAAAGCAGCTGTAGAGAACAGATGAGATACTGGATATGGTGGAAAGAAGAGAAGAACTTATATCCAGAGGGCATTTTTTAGATTGCATTGAGTATAAAAGTTGTGTAAAAGAAAAGATGAAGGAAGACAAGTTAGCATAACAGCAGCAGAGTGACAGAAGTAACGCAAAATGACACTGTGACATTATTAAGAAGCTCAGCAACACACTCAACCTCCATCACAATGTCATCAGGACAGATGGCAACAATTGGCAAAGACAAGGCACAGCATGTCTGGAAAGCAATAAGAGCCTATAGAAGAAAAGAAATAATATGAGCAGCTATGAAAAACACAAGAGAATACTACGGATTTTTATAGAGGTAAAACAACAATTTACCATCCACCCTATGCATATTTGTCACAACTGCCTAATACATGCAACATAATTTCCCAATTTGTCAAAGTTTTGCAAAGAATCAAATAATAATAATTTCACTATATTTTATTGTTCTTTTTAGTACCTGTGAGACATATTGTGAAGGACTGCATCATGCTAGGTTGTTATCCAAACATGACTTAAGAATAGTCACTACAAAATGAGCTTACAATCAAAATGAAGCATGAAACAAAATATTTGGGTGCAGATGCAAAGAGATTCAATGAAAAAGGCTGATCTTCTAGGAGTGTCAGCAAAAGTCAGAGAAATGACAAAAAAAGAGGATGGGGAACCTATCAAGAATATGGCAGAGTTGGTTCATAAAGATATTACTTTAAAAATTAACAAAACAAAACAAAACAAAACAAAACAAAAAAACAAAAAAAAAAAANAAGGACATGAATTTCCTCACATAGGAAGTAAAAGCTTTAGGAAAAAAATGACAAATGTACAATGTATAATAGTGCAATATCTGAGACCAGGAAAGCACTAAATAAACAAATTTTTGAGAAACAGACCAGTTCAACCAGAGTGGTGTATGCCAAACAAGACACATGAAGCTTGTTCTTCTTGCACCAGGGTCACCTGTCATGAAGTTCCCCCAGTATCACTGGGCAGTATCACAAAAAAATGAGCCTCCATATGTTGAGTTCCCACTGAGAGGAGGAAGTTAAACTTCTCTGCCTAATTGAGCTGCTGGAAAAAAGGATCAAAAAATCTTCACATGGTAGGGCAGTGGGTGCAAGAGGGTTGAAGAAAAATATTTTACTAGCCAATAGTTAGAATTATATAGGCTTTGGCTGGACTCATTTTGTCTGGGAAAGCTATCCACATTTTTTTCGTAGTAGAATTTCATATTATTTACTTTTTTCCTCTTTATTTTTGCACAAAGACACATTTGAACATGCATGAAGAGAAATTTACAGAAAGGTAGAGAGCAGCAATACATAAAAAAGGAATGTGAGAAGCCGTATGCGGCACCAGGCCCTGCTGTTCAATTTCCATGTGTGTTGGGTATTTGTTTGACCCTTCCCAGCTGTTGTGTACTTCCCGATCCCCCGGATAATACGAGCCCCTTGCCTGATCAGCTTCCAGATGCTATACTGTTCCCAGTTCCTCCTGATCATGTCTCAACACCAACTCAGTTCCAGCTGCCATAACTCTCATCCTTCCTCACCGAAGAGCTCCCTACCCAACAGTTCCCCCAAATGTCATAACCTGCCTGACCCACCCCAGCTGCTGCAATCCTCCTGATCCCACACTGTAAAACCTCTTTGATTTGTCCCCTTCCCAGCTGCTCTGCCCATAACCACTGAAGGCTGTGGTCCAGATCCTATCTCCTTGAAGTGTCCTACAAGTGCAAAAATTTACTATTATAGCTCTCAGATTCTTTACAGGATATAACTGTTCAGACAGATTTCAAAAAAAAATCTGTGCTGCAGTGGATTTACAGTGGTAAAAAAACCTGCCTTAATGTAGATTTATCAGCATCTGGAATATTATAAAATTACATGTTATAACACATACTATTTTGAATAAAACTATATCAATATTATATTATTTTTCTGTTATATAATATAAAACATTAGAAGATTATATAGGCTACACACATAAATAAATGAAATTTTATAATGAGCATAGTATAATGTAATCAATATCCTAAAAAAATTCTTTTAAGTATGGTAATTGAAATGAAACTATACAGAAAACTGAAGCTCCCTCTACTTTACTTAAGAGCTGTCCACCAAATCTAGGCCTCGGATATCTTTATCCCATTCTAACAGCATAGTCAAAACCTTTAACTTGTTTCAACCTCACATTGTAAAGCTGATGCAAAGAAATACCAGCATAAAGGGAATTCAGAGGTCCTCACGACTGATATTGGGATACAGAAATATTTTTTTGTATACAGATTGTTACAAATCAAGAAAAAGACCACTGATTTTTCAAACAAAACTAATAAATACATTATGGGAATAAGCTCATTGTTTACATTATTTTGGTATCTCTTGAATATACATTAAAATGATCACAAGTCACAGTTTGATACTATTTCCTTTGAATAGTTTTCTCCAGAATTATTCCAGAAAGAGTTTCTTTATACCAACTTTTATGGTCTTCTAAAAGATTCAATTATTTATTTAGAAGGAGAGAGCAAAAAAAAAAACAAAACAAGACAAAATGTGTAAGTCAGATCACCATTCCTCTAACTCAAATAATCTATACTGAGTATACGGAGAAAGGATCTGTGCTTCAATATCTAAGTCTGCAGTTCCCAAGGTAAATAGCAGCCAACATAATAATGTCTTCATCTTTTCAGCAGTGGGGCTATTCCACCTCTGTCCACAATTTCCCTGCTGTCCCATATACACTGTTAAAGGTGCTTTGATAGTTCTATTAGTTGTCCTACCACGTTTCCCCTTATTCCACATCCATTTTATGACCCTTCACCAATGCTGGTTAAGTAAACACTAGTACTAGCTGTGGTATTCCCAGCTGGGGATGTGATGATTCACTGCAATATGTGAGTCACAATAGTAGCTACATGTATCAGGAACACCAGTTTAGATAAAGGAATCAGTGCATAGTCCTATAAGCATGTCTATGCCATCCTCTAGACTTTATAGAAATCATAGATTTGGCTACATGAAGTCAACTGATGCCCAAAATAATCATCCCTTTAAGTAGTTCTAGACATGAGGAACTTATAGATCAGGAAAACTGATCTTTTGTGATACAGAAGAAATACAGCAATGTAACCTTTCAACATTTTGAAGAGATTCTTGGGGTTATTTTGTTTTTTAAAAGCACAGATTCACTAATGACGTTGCATAACAGTCCTTATAAGTGGTAAAAGACTATTTATGTCTTTTTTAAATAAGAAAATGTGATCTAAAACCCATGCCTTCATCCCCCTCTGTACATATTGGGAAAAATAAAAATAAATTTATCTCAGAATTGTTAAGAGTAATTGTATCTCCTAATTTGCAAAATTGGGGTGTTAATTTCATGACAGACATTTCTGAAATGCTTCCATCTCTGTACAGTCATCAGTACAACAAAGGCAAAAAAGTAAAACAGGAAACTAGGAAACAAAAATAACAGCAAAATATTTTAATTCAGTCACACTTAGGTTATCTTCAAAATTGACAAATTTATGTGTTGGCCTATAATTCTGAATTTGTAGCAAAGTACAAAATAACAAGTTTTTTTGTGCTTACATTTTTTTCACTAACAAGCTATTCTAAAACAAATTATATTAATGATATAACAGAGTGAACAAGCTAATAAAGACAGAATGCCTCAGTGTCAATTTAGGGAGGTAACTACAGGGAAAAGTGAAAAACAAATACCATTTCTTTTTCAGGGAAAGAGACTTTCAGATACTTTCCCTCTATGCCAAATTTGGATGGAATGCTTTCTATCTTATTCCCTAATAAGGACAAGGATTAGTCATTAAATGATTTCTTTTAGTTAGTAGCCAGAATAGCTTTTTGACATCTTCGTTATATAAGGACAAAATTTCCAGTAGAAGTTCTTAGAAGAAATGTCTGACAATGACAATGAAGAGCTGTTAAAAGGTGAGGGTGGAGATACAAAGATGCACACACAGCTGGTAGGTTAAATGTCTGCCTCAGACTTGACAATTTCTAATAGCAGCAGTCCTGTGGATGGTAGTTTTATACAAATGGAGTCTGAGTGCAATTCACAAATCTGGAACAAATGCAGAAAAATTAATATTTGCACAGGAGTCAGAAAACTACCCACTCTCCTGTGTGTGTGTAAGAGGGAAGAGAAACTTCTAGTAAATCATATCTCTAGGCCTCTGTTTCCCATTCCTAAAAGAAACAATTGTGTAATTTTGTGCCTATCACAGCATGTATAATTCCTTATGCACAAGTATTGTCATCACCTTTCTTAATGCATTTGTTCTGCATAAAATTAAAAATAATTATTCATTTCATTAAAAGAATGTGTTTTGTAGCATTAGGTACTCCATTAATTTTAATCTCGATTCCTACATTTGAGTTACTGATGAATACTTCTTTTCTAGATAAGTGCAACTCCTTTCATTTCTGTCTTTTTCTATCCCATATGTGTAGACTAGTTACACTGAATCCCTTGGGGTCAGAAGAGACCAGAAAACCAGGCTGATTTGTTAGGCCCCAAGGCCTGGCCTCAGGCACAAGTATGTACAGTCTGAGAGGTTCATTCTCATCCTCAGCACATATGTAATCTTTTTTATTGTTAATGGAAGTGATGCACCTACACTGAAAGACCTGATATTTTGTTGTTTCTCCATTAAGAATATCAGAAACAGAGAGCAGAATTATCCAACCAGACAAGGAAATCTTTCCCCAGGGTGTGTTTTGCAGAGGAGCGATCTGGGATCCAACTTTTGAAATGAGAACTGTGATGTTCTTAAACTGAAATATGCTTGATACATATTATTAGTGAAAGCTTCTCCCAAAATCTGGAGCAGTGCCAATAGACCATTCAAAGGGAAGCACAGCAGCCAGGTCCTGGTACCGTAGGTGTAGTTGACACTGACACAGTAAAGTTGTTCACAAATGAGAACAGGAAGTATAGATATTACATCTCAGGAGGAGTTGCTCTGAACTGGATTCTGCTCTGTTATCCTAAAGGATACATTTGCTGCAAAGGAGATGTATTGTCCAGTTCTGTTCATCCAGATGAGTCTACCTTAAGTTTGCCACCCAAGTGAGGGTGTAAAAGGAATAACTACAGGCCACCCAAATTTACATTTAAAACTTGATACATAATCCTTTAAAATCACTATGGTCCTTTTAAATCAAATCCCTCATATCTCATGGTACAAACACTCATATTCCACTTCTGTCAACTTCAGTCAGAGGGCTATGTTTATGTTTGAAAAGTATCCACAACAGAGATATCAGGAGTGCTTCTGGCTCAGTTCAAATCATCCTTAAGTGTTTTCTGCTTCACACTGGCCTCTCCTGTTTTAAGGCAGCCCAGTTCCATACTTCATTGTTCAGTCATGCAGTCTGTGACAGGGAAGAGGAAGATGGGCAGAGCAGCAGTGCTAATCAGTGACTCCCATGTACGTGCTGTGAGCAAAACAAGACTGTCCTGGGCTGGAAGGTGCTATTTCACAGCATAACTTAGTTTGTAGCAGTTCACCCTGGACCAAACTGGCTGTTTCCAGCTCACAAGCCTGCCAGATGGCTGTAGCTGCCTGGGCACCCTTATCATGAGATGACTGGGACAGCGACTGGCTCTGCTGGTGAGTCACTAAAGATGGGACAAATGGGAGCTGATCAGGATGGCAACTCCTCTGAAGTGAGGACTGCAGGCTTGGATCAACAGCTCTCAGCCAGCTGTCGTAGCACAAGCATTTACTGTTAGTGGAGGAAGACAGGGATGGGGGAAGGAAACCTGTGGTTTGACTGAAGGGTGAGATTTTCTAAAGATTTGGAAATAGAATTTCCATGGGAAATAGGATTCAGTAGCTTCATAAGTCCTTGGAATCCCAAGTGTGAGCAAAGACAATATTTTAAAAAGTTATCTCATTATTTCACTGACAGGATTTAAACAATTTAAGAGCACAATCAGAGACAAGGCAGACAGAAGTGCTATATTTGTATACAAATGATCTTAAACTTTGTGGCTCCATGAGAGTTTCATCAATCTAACAAAGTATTGTAGAATAGAATCCAGCATTTTCTGGCAACTAATCTACAGAGAATAAATTACATAAGTTGTTTCTTTGCCCCTTCAGGATTCAGGAACAAAGATGTTTACTGAGGGACAGGGCAGTTGTATGTGGGTTTGGTAATATTATTCATATTGTTGTTAGCATAGCCGGTGCTACTGCTGTTGTCATCATTATTATTATTCAGATTTTTCCCTCAAAGTGAACCCCCCCCTCATATTTGGATGATTAGACCACATTTAGCCAACACTCCACCAGCTAGAAAAGCCTTCCTCCTTTGTATATTCAGAACAAGTTTCATGAGAAGTATCTCAGAAACATCTGCCTTCATTATAATTATATTTCTATTTCAGCTGCACCAAGCTATTTACAGATGAGCCTGTTCATAAAGAGCTTTATAATTAAGCAAACAGAAATATCTTTTTATAGGATGCAGATCTAGGGGTGATAATCACACACAAAATACACAGCAACAGTTGCAAATAGAGTGTTTAATGCTAGTTATATAGTTAGTGATGTGCTCAATAAAGCCTGACATGTCTTTGTTCCTAAATGTAAGAAAATATGGTCTTTACTACACAACTGTGTAAACTGCCTTTTTCATACACAAAGGGCCATACATTTCAGGGGGTATGGCTTGAAAACCCTCCTGAAAACAAGCCTTCGTATCTCCAATGCAATATGATTATCAAGCCCTTGCTGGAAAAAGGAGCTGACAGCATACATATGAATTTCAGATACATGACATCTTCTTTATCCATGAACTGTGACCTGATATTTCCACTGCTGGACACCAAAAGACAAACGAGTGAAAGGAGAAAGTATTGGCAGAAGGAAAAAAGACAATCTATTATTTACCAAAATTACTGTCTAAGGTCTTTTCACAGGGTATGTGCTCCAGAAATTCAACTTTATCTATTCTGAATAACATATTTGTCACTCACTTCTCTCAAGATTGCAAACTTGCTCTTTTGCAGCATTTTCTTGGAATTTTTATAACCATTTGTAGAGCAACAAGTGGGTTTGTAAACTGAACTGCTGTGATACACCATATGAATCCCAAGTGTGAGCAACATGCCAAAGAAAACCACACAAAGATTAAATTAAACTATACATGACACCTCATTTTTCAAAAAAAGGTTTTATTTGTAGGAATTTTTATAGTGGGGGTTTTTTTTTCCATCCTCACATTTAAATCAGCCAAAATAGATGTCTGAAACAAGACAGCAGAAAGCAGGCCCCTAGATACAACCTAAAAAATAGATATGAACAGAAGTGATGACTACAATAACATACTTGCTAAGATCTTTGTTNGTCTAATCTGGTTTAGAAATGGCTTTATTTTTAAACCCTCAAACATATTATAAATATTTTAGCGAGATATTCCTAGAAGGATTTGAAAGAGAAATGTGTGGAAAACTTCAGTATTTATCAATATCCTTGAGTCCTTACAAGGGCTATTCATGCTTTCTACTTCAAGTTGGTTTTACACATTACACATGGGTACTTTTCCTCCCTAGAGCACCTCTCCTTTGTCTGTTGACTACACAGAGTGAGGCACAGAGCTACAAGTGTGCAATGAAAATACTCTCTTACATTCAACTGCACCACCTCTAAACTGGTTTCTTCATTGCTATACTATGGATTTCAGAAAGCATTAAGTGGTTCTTATAGTCATGTGAGACAAACAATCTGAATCCTAATGATGGAATTATGAGTGTTCTGATGCCTGATTTGTATTTCTGTTTAACTTCTGTTTAAAGGGTCTTCCAGTAAACATCCAAAAATTACTTCATTAAACTCCCTGAAACCAAAATCTAAACAGTAGTTAAGCACTGGGTAAGTTATGACATTCCCTTCTTTCTCCAATAAGCATGTTATTCTCATTTCTCCAGGCTTCTCAATCAAGCTCTTAGAGAAAGACATCTTACTTTTCTCTCCATTCAATGGAGCATAATGGAGTCAAGGACTGTCACTCTAAGGTGCCCCAACAATACAAATAACAAACACTACAATATTTCTTCATCTGCAGAACTGCACAGAGCAAGGCACTCAAATAGAGAAAAGTGTTATGTAAACAAGAATACTGTTCCTCTATTATGTTTTCATGAACTAAAAGCAAGCTTGTTTTTTTTCATTATCAAAGGGTTTCTGGTTTAAATTACAGAGTGGGGAAATAAATATGTCTAAGTGAGGTTACAAGAGTTTTTTTTTGCCTACAATGTGGACAGCAAAATCTCAGAGAAAATAGTGTCCTTCCCAAGGGAATGATGCTATTAAAAATATGACAGAAACCATACGTCAGATGAAATTGGGCAAAACCCAAGCAATCTCCTGATGATCAACATGATCAATCCCTGAAGCCTAGTTCAATGTGTGACTGTTAAACTGTGGGAATGCATGAAATTTGGCAGCCCTGAAATCTCAAGTCACACACACAGAAAACTGAAAGCATCATTTCTCTCTGTTTCAATTTTGTTCCAGTTGTAGCTTCCTAGCATTGTTGTCCTTGTCAAAGAGATTCCAAAAGAACTGATATTTCTAGAATTAGAGCTATCTTTCATTAACTTTTTCGTCAGCAGCTTGTGAGGCTGAGAACACAGTCCTAGATTTTGGTTGAAATTCCCAACTGGATAAAGCGTGGAAAGAGAAATGTTAAAGAAGAAATTAAAAATTATCTTATTGATGGTTTCCATCACCTCTCTCCAGCCTCCAATATGAAGCTGGAAGCAATGCAAATGCAAAACATCTGATTCCTGAAGTCTTTTCTCCCAGAGGTGTTGTTCTGGGTTAAGTATTCACTTTCTGGCTCATTCCCAGCTTGCCTTCAACTCACATTACTGCACTGATCCAGACAAAAATCTAACTCCACATAAAAATGTTAAATGACAGAAATGGAGGAATTATAATGAAGCAGCTTTCTATCAATTACTTTTGACTGTGTCTGACAGTTGAATTCAAATAACTGCTGGCATAAATTACTGGTGGCTACTGGATAGCCTTTCTAGCTGAACAAGTAATACAGCTAACTCTGTGTATATCAGGTAGACTAAAGACTTCATGATAACCTCCAAGCTGCAGATGAAGACCTGTCACTATTAAGCCTGAAGTGGTGGTAGAGTGTGGGAGATGCAAGTGTCAGTACTGTAAGTGCTATTTCAGGGCCAGCAACATGGCAGGGGGTTTTAGGTGTTGTCATATTCTCCCATGTCAAATCATCTGCTCCATTTTGTCCTTATGATGTGGTCAGAAACTTATAATAGCACTCTTTGATGCAATTCAGCGCAGCTTAGATGAAAGAATAACTTGTAGTAGACAAATACAAAACCTCATAACTAGGGTTGTGATGTGCTCTGTGTGGGTTATGTTTCATCAGCATATTCATAGCATGCGCCTCTGACAGATCTGAGTTTGAGTCTCAAGGTGTGAAAGTGTCAAGTTATCATCAAGTCCCATTTTCCTATGCATCAAGTTTCTCATGTTTATCAGGAGAGGAGAGCCACAAAGCTCCCTAGAGTGGGTACCTTCTAGTGTGACTCTAAAAAATATGGATGAGAGTTGTAGCTGCCTTTATCAGTCTTCTCAGCCAAACAAGAGGTTTTCACTTAGTTCCTCTGCAAGAACCTGGCAATGGAGCTCCTAAGTTCTTGTCAGATCAGAATAAAAGTGATCTACTCTTCCCATGTGTTTTAAAATGACAGAAAATCCTTATGATAGAAAAAAAGGCATGGAAGGAATGCATTTGGACAATGCACATTGTTAACAGTCCATTGTCCACATCTTTAAGATGATGAATGTGGTCTCCAATATCTGAAATGGGGGAATAACAGCAGTATGGCAAAAATAATAATTTTTATACTATCTAATTAATAGAATTTCATTTAGATAGTTTTTAAACTATCCTCACTAGAAAAATGACAAAAGAGTTTATTAAGGCTTCAGGTGAAGGCTTGGAGAAGGTAAATAGTGAGAGTCAGAATCTGAGAATGAAAGATAGCCAAGTCAAAATAACACTTAAAATCAAGCTTGGCTTATAAACTGTCAAAATTATGTTGCCATTGGCTAAGAAAAAAAAAAAAAAAAAAAAAAAAAAAAAAAAAAAAAAAAAAAAAAAAAAAAAAAAAAAAGTGAGTTATCAAAGTACATCGTTCTCTGTCTAAATGAGTTTAATTTTAAAAACAAAAGAGAAGGAAGAAAAGAGACAGACTGTCATCTTGAAAGCAAAGGATGAACTCAAAAGGGAAGTCCATCAGTCGTCTGTACTACCTTTAAACCTGAAAAAGCCCAGCATTCAGATCACAAGGTGAACAGTAGTCTTTTGAGGCATAGCTCAAGATGAGGGTGATTAAACAAATAAGAACATCTCCTCATGCATATCTTCTACAATAGAAACTGATGTATTATTTTCCTTTTCTAAATGTCTCTACAGTTTATTTTTTTTCTGTTGAGCTTAACCCACTGCTAGGCTAACTGGGCTTGTTTAATTTTTCAAACTGAAAAATAGGATAGAGTACAATAAATGATCACTGTGGGCAACAAATATTCAGTTAAGCTGAGATGGTCATAGAATAGTTGAGTACAGTGAGAGGCAAGGGAGCTATGCCTTGTTGTCTAAAATGTCACTTTTCCTCTGACATTTGGAGCTCCAGGTTTTTGGGAGCAGCAGATCCAACTGCAGGAAGGCAATACATCTGCTCCTGCTCCTTCGCTCCAGCGCCCCAGCTCCCTGTTCTGGCACTACTGTGGCATGACAACAGTCAGTCCCCCACAACACTTGCTCTATACCATGGTCAGAAACTGGGAGAGATGGTTCCTCTTCCCCATGGTCAGACAGACTCAGCCCCTGGTGAACCCTACACGTGAGCAACCCGTGAGCCAGGGACAGAGTGAACCCCAATGAGTTCATAAGGACAGGGGAAGCTTAGCGAATGAGAAAGCAGTGGTGGCAAGCTGGTCAAAAGAACTTTCCTGGACTGCATTAGCCAAAATCCTTTGTGAAAGAAATTATTAATAACAGATGCATCTGTACAGCAGAAAATAAAACCCTATTTTATCTATATATATTTGTTTTAAAAGAGCAGAAGACTATTCAAAGCCGAATCAATAGTGGTACTACTGGAACTCATTTGGAATGGACAATGTTTGGCCTATTGTGTTAAATTCCTGAGGGTTTGCCTATTTTTGTATCAGATTACAGCTTTATTAGGTACAACTGTTTTTACATTGCATTTTTGTGATTAATGATGCTAAAATGATTTTGGCATTTGAAATGTTGTACACAAACCTAATGGGCAAAATCTTCTGTAAACTTCTTCTAAGCTCTTGGCAAACTTTCCTCGGGAGCAAATATTAACTCCAGATAGTGTTTATTAGCTTTTATAAAATAATCACTGTAATAGTGGCATGTAATTACTAAAGGCAAGGGAACATCCAGGCCAAGAATTAATCAAGTTTGAACTCCTTCATAGAAAAAGGTCAGGAACAATTTATTTCTTGTTCAGTTTGTATTTAAAATAATGTAATTTTCCTCTGATTTTTATTTCATATACCAAGAGTGATTTCATACACAACATTTCCTGAATAAATTGTTTTCTTATCTAGAAATATGTCTCAACAGCAGAGTCCAGAACCCATACTCTGACAAAGTATAGAGGCATTTGGACTTTAAATTGTAATTTGCACCTTATGTGGGATAGAACAAACAAAACATTCAGATCTGACTCCAGTTCCATTGTCTTTTTTACCCTCTGCCCAAGTTTTGCAGGCAGGTTTTTATTCTACTTCTGTGGGCAGGTTTTCATTCAAGGGTATCCTGACAGTATCAGGCAAATGAGGACTTGTTCTTCAAAGGAATCAGAGTGAGTGTGCCAGACTCATTAAGCTTTTACTAGTAATAAATTATAGAGTACAGTTGCTTAAAAGAAATCATATCAGGAGGAATACTACCATGACTTTTTGAATATGGTGTGTTTCATGTAACAGGTATAATAGTCTATTGCAATTGCACTCTAGAAAGTAAGGCACACCTTCCTATTGAACCAGTGTGTGCCAGTAACTCTTGGTCCGAAACAGTGCAGAAACAGTCTTTTGACAAGAGACATGATGAAGGGTTAAAACATGAATATAGACATATCTAAGAGGACACCAGGTGAAAAGAAGAAAAAAGAAAAAAAAAAAAAAAAAAAAAAAAAGAACAAAAGAAAAAAAAAAAAAAAAAAAAAAAAAAAAAAAAAAAAAAAAAAGGCTAGAATTGTCCCCCAAAAAAGAACTTTTGAGTTTACTCCAGTACAAACACCACTATATAGCCTAACAATTTGGGATGCTAAGGTAGATTTATCATTTAGGGTTGATGTTACTTCAGACACCTCCAGTTCCCACTCTATGTTCAGTGAAGTTGTTAGTCATGCTTTTCTTTGAAATTAAAGTCATAGCATAAATTGCATATCAGGAGATGTGATCTCCCAGGCACATCAAGCTGCGTTAAGACATCCAAGTTCAGCTTCAACACAGGAGACAAGTTCTACTTGTTAGCTCAGTTGACATCTCTGCAAAATCAAATATGCTTGGGACCTTTGAGCACTGAGAATGACAAACTTGGTTTGGTGTGTGTCCCTATTTGGCTCTCATACCATCCAAAGAAAAGTGGTTGCATCTAAAATGCTTTCTGAGTAAAGTCAACTCTGCATTCCTACTTGGAAATTATCTGGGAGAATGCCAGTTTGCCCAGGCAAAATCCATGACTGTAATCAGCCTAACAATTTAACAACATGGATAACTGAGTTCTGGTAAACAGTTTTGTATGCTAAAGCTGGTAATTCACTAGGAAACAGATGCTTCACATATAAGTAATTGTTTTGTCAGTTTGTTCTGGGAAACAAAGACATCCTTAGTCACAGCCCAGACCTGGAATCTGCCATTTTTCTGTTTGAAAAAATAGTATGAGACTTGCCATGGAAGTTTTAAGGCAAGGGTCCTACCAACAGTATGAAGCACTCTGTCTGGATAAGCAGAAATCAAAAGCACCATGCCAGCAGTGTGGAAATCCATCCATTCTCTAGTGCTAAATTTCATATTTCTATTTGAAAGAGCTCACAGAAACTAGTCCATTCTCCTTTTAGAATCTGTTGAACATAAGCCATCAATCATATTTAATGTATATAAACACCTCTGCACAAAATCATAGGGAGTTCTAATTCAAACAAAACTATTAACTATAAGATTTGAAACTCCTTTTTTATAATCATAAGATTTGCCTTTAGATTTGTCCTGATCAAATCAAAGGTATTTCAATGTTATTGTTTTCTTAACCCTAGCTTTCTAGCATATACTGTGAAATCACAATACAGTACAGAGAAACATTGTAAATGGATAATGACTTGCAGTTGTTACACATTACATCATGGAAAGCAGTTTCCCACTTCTTGATTCTGGAGCTTCACTTAGAAAACCTGCTATTTCAGTGCCTCACAGGGCTCCCCAGCTCCACAGGTGTCAGAGCCTTCTATTTATCTAAATCACTTCTGCTATCAGATGTGGAAAAGGTAGTATTAAATCTAAATATGTAAGTCTTTCCAGACCTGGACCTCATCCAACTCCATGTAAACCCACACAGGTGTCTCTGAACGCTGATTTCCAGGGCTCCAAGGGAAAACAGATCAGAAAAGCTCACATTGACCCTCTCCAAAACTAGCACAGGCTAAAGATTAGTTGATTTACATGGGCTGTATATCTAATTATTGGCCTGCAAGGGGATTTGATCCACACCACACCTGATTGGATAACATACTTTTTATAAAATAATGTTTATAAATTTTCATATCAGATGGTCTTTTTGGAGAACTAAATGTGGGCATGTAACTGCTATCCAAAAATATAATCACTTGCATACCACAACATACCACTTATATAGAAAGAGGGAGAGAGTGGAGTACTTCACAGGAGTCCTCTTAAGTAACATTTACAAAAGTCCAGAGCAACACAGTCATTTTCAGCATTCCTCAGAAAAATTTTTAACAGGCCTTGAAGAAACAAAAGGAGTTTTCTTGCTTCTCTTCACAAATTGGCTAACTACCATTGAATCCTAAGTAAAGAATTTTCCTTCAGGTGAGAATCTCTGCAAGAGAAATGAAAAATGTGAGAGACAAGAACCCTCCCCTCCCACTGCAGCTGGCCAGAGAGCTAGCCAGCATTTCTGACATCAGAACTACTGCAAATGGCAACATGCAACACACAGCCTCATTCCACCATACATACCAGCAGTCAAAAAAGTTCATGTTTGTACCAGATTATGGCCCTAGTGAGAACAAATGCCATAGAACTTTTATCGTAATGCAATTTTATATTGCATATATAAGAATACAGTGCTCGCTGTACAGTTGAGTAAAGCTAAAATTCATCCCTAGAAAATCTGTATAGTCTTGTATTTGACACTACAGGACAAATATAATTCATGAATAGAAAAAGACAGGAGAAATGCAGCAAAAGGGCAAAGGAGAAAATGGTAACATGAGATAGTCACCTGAAAAGGCATTCATCAAAAATTATAGGTTTCATCCATTTCTTGTTACTTGATAAATCTTCATGAAAATAATAGCTTTTAAAATGAAAATACACATCTCAGAAGTAAATGGTTTTCTAACAGGAACAGGCTACACAGAAGCAGCACAGAGACATAACCAGAAATACATGTAGGGCAAGACAAAATTTGCTTCAGTGTAGACGTGATCTGTGGGCAAGGACAAGGCCTCCTTTCTCTGACCATTCCTGAGACCATTTTTGTGGGATCCTAGAAAAGAGCTATACCTGCTGGCATACATACCTCTGCATCTTCACCATTGGTAGTAAATTATGAGAAGGGGAAAAAAAAAACCCTACTTTGATTTCCAGTCCCTAAGGAATCTGCTCTGATTCAGTAAGTCTCAAATGTGATGTCCAAAGTATCATGGGGAGCAGGCTTGCACTGAGGCACACACATATGGACATACAGCAAAGCCACACTTCTGGGATTATGCCTGTTCACTTTCACCAGTCAGGCAGCACTTTCATGTGTTGCCTTTGCAGTGATGGTGTTAGATACGTGTGTTTCATATATAAAGTGAATCATAGGATCAAATTCTAGCTGTAATTTTATAATCACTCATCCAGAAGCATATTGTTATGTCAGTGTGACACTTACTCCAGGAAGCAAACACTGTTTACAAAATCTTTTTCTAAATGTGTAATATCTACAGAGCACTGAACACCTTACTAATGATTAAAAACCAAAATACTTGTTTTAAAGGTTCATAGTCTAAATAAAAAGCATAGACTCAACACAGATTATGAGATGTAAGAAGCAAGGCAGTAGACAAAAAAATTCTAGACATTGCTCTTCAGATA
Organism: Aegithalos caudatus; assembly: GCA_013389925.1. Lineage (NCBI taxonomy): Eukaryota > Metazoa > Chordata > Aves > Passeriformes > Aegithalidae > Aegithalos > Aegithalos caudatus. The sequence continues at coordinate 39,076 of WEIU01015942.1, forward strand.
TGGTACTTTTTAGAGAAAAATAAAAGTCAAGATTTCCTAAAAAAAGAGAGAACAATCCCACCTATTGAAGCCACAACAAGAAAGCATTTTGGAATGTTCCACGTTTCTCAGTTATGTTCTTTTGGGGTCTATTTTCATCCACTTTTTTTGTAGAGCTTTCAGCCTGTGACTGAACTGAAACTAGCCAATCTTTCTTTCTGGTTCATGTATATTAGCTCGGTGCTGTTAGGTTTGCTTCTCCAAAACAGCAGGGTGCTGGGATTTTTTAAAGGTTTCCACAGAAATTAAGAGGAGAGGCATATAATACCTTCAACTCAAATTTATTTCTTTTAATTCATTTTATATGCACTTGGGGCCTAAATAACTCAAGAGTAATTACTGAAAAGTAGCCTATTGTGTGACTTGCACCCCTTTGTGAGCAGCTATTGCCTTAACTCCAGATGCAGAGTGTTTTGTAACATGACTACACTCCATATTCCCTTTGTGGAGCATACAGACAAGCAGTGGATCCATTTTTCACTTGAATGCCAGAATAGCTAAGCATATGTGTACAGTTACTCATTTATATAAAGGCCAGCAATCAATTACTGCTACTAGAAGGAGCACAGACACAACACCTCACAACTGTCTCTCTAAATAGAAGTACCTCCCAAGCATACCCCAATAACAGATCAAAGTTGCTCCTGATAACACAATGTAGTCTTTAATATTTTCACTAATAAATGCCAACCTCTGGAAATGTGGACTTGCATAACAGCAGCAATGACAGGCAAGAAATTTTAAGCATTCATTCAAGTTGCTGGTCTTTGTCCAAATCGTTACCACTAATAGTGTGGCTTGAGAACTTTAAAACATACATTTGTTTGAACAGAGTTCACTTTGTGCAGGAAAAAAAGGTATCTCACAAAAAAAAAAAATCAGACAGCTGCACAATGTACATATCATTATTACAGGCCTATAAGGGCTGTGTGAAATACAAATCAATGTGCAGGGGTTATCAGAGTGAAAGGGCAAAAATGAGAAAAATCTGGAACCAGCTACCCACATTTCTCTGAGCTAGATAACTACAACTTTCTTCTCTTCATTTTCTCTCTCCATTACAAGCATCTGGAAAAAAAATTAATAAGGTGTGTTTGGACAGGAATCATGTCTGAAACCTTTTTCCTTTGCTTCAATATGCTGGAAATCTCAGGTTCTCTATCAGCTGAGATTTTTTTCCTCCTTCATGCAAAGAATCAGGGGGATGGGCTTTTCCTTCTTTAGCACAGCCATTTTATATATANAATTAGATTGTAGAAAAAATAATTAAACCAGTACTGTTCATGGGATGTATTTTGTTTAAATATTCCATGTAGTTCAGACTCTACATAGCACTATGTGATATAGATGGACATGCATCTGGCTGAACACACACATACACTGTAATGTAGACCCAGAATTATTTTGT
>WEIU01015942.1:40892-62773 GCA_013389925.1 Aegithalos caudatus
AAAAGGGGAAAAAAAAAAAAAAAAAAAAAAAAAAAAGCAATAATAATATTACCATATAACTGAGGAATTAATGAGATATTGAAACTAAAATTTTCTATTTAGAAGAGTTTGTCAGCTGAAGAATCTAGTTTCAGAATACTGAACCAGATGTCTGGGAATAACAAATGTTTTACAGATCTTTGTGTATTCAGATGCAGCAACAATTAGTTGTGTCTGTAGGCAGTCAACTTTCCTGTGAACCTGTAACAGCATCCTATGTTAAGCTCCCTATATATAGGTATAGGCCAAGAATGGCCTATACAAGACTGAACAAAAATAAAACTGTGAGTTTAAACAGTGCTTGCTTAGGCACAAAAGATCTGTGTGGAGAACTGTAATCACAGACTAAAATTGCATTACTTCGCACCTCTTGAGCCAGAAAGTTGCTCATATTTGCTGCAACTCCTTGGCTTTTTGTCCATGCCTGTTTACAAGATTAGGTTGTTTAGAGAATACTCTTTAATAAATATGTTTCAAGCAAGTGCATAACCTATGTGATGCACTAAATAAAAGTGGTCCTGAAGCAAAATAATTTTTTTAAGTTATATACTTGTTTAAATAAACAGCAGTATTTTTAAATAGAAGATATAAATACCCTGTAATTGGGTTGTAGAATCATAGAAACAAAGAAAACCTTGAGTTGGAAAAATCTTCTAATTCCATTTCCCCTTCCATAGGCAGGGACACCTTTCACTAGACCAACTTGCTCAGGGCCGCCTCCAATCTGGCCTTGAACATTTGCAGGGAGGGGGCAGCCACAATTTCTCTGGGCAACTTCTCCCAGTCTGTAATCATGTCTAGGATTGTCCTAAACTAGATGCAGTGCCACACACTTGGATTTGTTAAAGTTCATGATGTTCCCATGTGCCCATTTCTCAAGCTTTTCTATCATACTATTATACCATACAAATTTGGATAAAAAATTTCCTGATAAAGAGGCATGTTTCAGTGGTAAACATATTTTCTACAATATTCTTTAACTGGGACATCTTTGAACACCAGATTCAAAACTTCTGTTTGAAAATTTGCAACTTCATAAGAGATAGGTAATTGGTTTCTAGTCAACTTCTTATGGAAAACAAGTGAATTAAAATTATGTAAATATCCTTAAAATGGTATTTTTTCTCTTTTCATACCTTCTACTCACAAAGTTAAAATTCTTCCATGACCCATAGTAAGGATTACAACCAATAATACTATCATATGGAACTAGACTTGTCCAATATGGTCTTTGACAAGTCCACAATATGAATTTTGCTCCTTTGGGCCAAACAGGTAATGAAGCATTACAGTAAATAATCCATTTTTATATAAATGTGATATACGTTTTTCAAGTGCATTGCAGAGCAAACAAACATGCAGTTTCAGGAAGGTTGAACTAGGTTGAAATTTTCACAGAATCATTTATGTTGGAAGAAAAAATCAAGTTTACAAGTTCATCAAATCCAACCATAAACTGAACACTGACAAGTTCTCCACTAACCATGTTTTTAAGCACCTCTATCTCAATCAGTCCAGCCACTCAGCCCTGAGTCATTTTTGTAATCTTCTTCTATCTCTGGCTCCTGTCATTGCACAAGCCAGTGCCTGAACTGGAACCAGGACTTCAGCTCTCTCCCCAGCACCTCTTCTGGGAAAAGGAAAGGCATCTGGACATGCCTGCTATGTCATATGTGCCAAATTTGGTATCCATTTAGAGAAAAGACATATATGCCTTGTTAATGTGTACTGTCCATGTTCACTTGGAGTGCATAGGTTTACAACAGAGCATTCAATTTAAGAAAGGCCACCAGTGTCTCAATGAGATACTGAGGTTTCCCTTTTCTAAGCCACAGTGTTCTAGGGCTTTATAGGTCAGCTTCCTAGTGGATCAGAAGTAAAAAATCAGGGACAATCTGGGAATATTAGAGTTTACATACTTAGTTCCATACATGTGCAGTGTCTGAATTGGATATAGGTACTGTACATCTCTACTTCAAAGTTCTTTGTATGACAGCAAAATATGGTTGGCTAAAAGCAACTTTGTCTGAAAACTTAATGATATTGCAGCAGCATAAAGCAAACAGCTCTTTCACCCCTGTCATTCCCTCCAATGGGGTACAGTGGCTTTTGCATTTCTCCCCAAGACTGAGCATTTGCTCAAACACAGAAAAATAACTTGGCAGATGTGTACAACAGCACCACCTGGTGATTCCCTGCAAGAACCACCTGCTATCCCAGCGCTGATGTTATAAAACTAAAATTATCTGAGAAGGACTTCAAATACTTAAACACTGATGCTAATCTCTATAAACTATTCTACATCTTAAATTGTTTGTATAATATTTTGAAATTAATTATTCTTAGAATAATTTTTTTCAATGACTCCTGAGTAAGCTCAAAGGAGAAATAAATTTTTGAAACAGAATTGAACATATCAAAAAGAAGATTTTTGAACCATTAAGAGATTCACCAACACTTTTAAAATGAAGATGATATTTTTAATCACTTAGTTTAAAAAAGTATCATTATTGTTTAAATTAGTCTCTTGCAGCAAAAAGATTCTTATTTCATTGAAAAACAATTACATTTTTAGATAAATTTGGCCTGATTTCAAGAAAAGAAACCTTTCCTAAGACATGCATTCCATGAACGTAAAAAAAGTTGTAGGATTATACATCGCACAAAGTTGCCAGCTTGGCAAAAATTGCCAGGAATGAACTTCCCACAAAAATAAAAAAAACACACATTTTTACTATGTCACACCCCAAGGAGTGAAATATCTTAGCTCTTCTTTGAGTACTTTTTTTTTTTTTTTTTTTTTTTTGTCTGTACAAGGATATTTTACACAATACATATCTAAATTTGAAGGTGGCCTTAGGAACATAAATACTTCAGATGTACCAAAACTTGGGCATATATAGAACACACAGACTTTCACTTTTAAAAGGAAGATTGACATCAATGAACACAAACATTAGATTGGTTCTAAGTCCTTGACCTCTCTTGCTCAAGACAATGGAAAATGCCCATTAACCAAACTAAGGCTGAAAAATCCATGTATGTAAACGTCTCTGTGTGTCTACATATCCCTTCATATGCATATGTACATTTATTTCCATGTAGAGTGACCTTAGAAGAAATCAGGCTTTCTAAAAATAAGATGATGATGTATGATGGTTGTACAATGGGCTACTTCTCCAAAATTTGTGTGTCACAATGTGCTAAAAAGCATATAAAATAGAGATTAACCTTTTAAAAATGAAAATGTCTAAGCCCTAATTCTTGACAGCAGTCCTAACCCTCATCAGAGACAGATCAATCTGCAGCAGCAGCAGGCAGCTATTGAATGCCAGCTGATGGGGCCAGAGCCATGGGAAGTGCAGGGCTGCAGCTGCTGCATTCCTGTGCCCAGGACTGAAGCCACACACACTACTTCTTCTGAGCAAGGCTATCATCAGTTTGACTTTTTGTCTCTTTATCTTTGTTTGGCATCTTCATTTACATAGGTCAAATTATACCCTCTGCATGTGTGCATTATTTTAAATGTCTGGGGTCAGTTTTGTTTTAACTTAAATTTTTGATTCCAGTGACTTACTGGAAGTGCCTTGAGTTAACTAGAACCTGAGCAGGATAAAGGGTGTTCTAAAGCATGTGTCATGGTTTTTCTTTCCTGAGTGGATAACCTCTCTTTAGTAAGACCTAAGACATGGTTACATCATGACATCCAGGCAGGACAAAGTGGCCTGAACTAATATTGCTCTAAGATGAAAATTCCTTCAGTGCAACACAGCACTATGAAGGGATCCATGCTTCATCTGGGAGAAGCAAAATACAATCAGCACCACACTGATTGGCACACCCAGACCCACTCCACACTGACTGCTGCACTACATGAGATTGTGAAGCTATCCTGAATCCTGAAGCATCAGCCTGACCTGCACCTTTGTTGGGAGTGTGAGATTATAGTACTGTATCATGAAATTGTCTCCACTCAGATATAACCCAGTTGCTTTATTTTCTTTGAGAAAAGAAATATCCTCATCTGTACTGCAATTTCCAAATTTTTTGGTGACATTTACAGGAGCAGATTCAACCTGGCTGCCAGATGGAGGTGACTGTATGATACTATTGCTGCTCTTCACCTTATAGCTGAGCTCCACAAGGACAGGACATGGTCCTAGGGCAGTGACTGCTCATGCTGTGGTACCCACAGTGGGATACAAGACCTATGTGACAATACAAAAATAAAAAAATCTAAAAGACTTCATTTTCCTCTGTGGCCATGGGATTCAGTACTTAGATACTGTAGACAAAATGTGAGCTGTATGGAAAATGTGGGGTCTCCTGCCCTGTGTGGACATATGGCTTTTTGATTGTTCTCCTTCATGTAACTCATCTCCCCTTACTACATTTGGAAAAATTGAAATACCTTAATCTAGGATATAGTCTGTACCAACTTCATTTTAGTAGTCTAGAGTACACAGAAATCTTAAATGTGGATCTGCGTTTTTCTAATATTTTTTGTCTTCTGTCTCACTCACATTCTGTTGTCATCTACATTTTCTATGCTCTGTTTTCACAACTCATTTTCACCTTCCCACATGCAGGATATCTCTGGCAGGGGACATTTATATTGTAAGTAACCTGAAAGTTTAAGTTTGCACTTATTGCACTAAAACTATCAGAAGCCTTATTGCAAAGGGGAAATGCAGCCCTCTATGGCCTTGAAAACACAATGTAATTTACATGGGACCTACTGTCTGTTAAACGTCCCAAATACACAATTCTGCCATTCTCTACATTCATGTTTGGCTATAAAACCTAAACTTTTATTTTGTTTTACAGAACAAACTTGAAATGCAAATGAAGGTCTGGAAGAGAACATCGCTGTGTTTGCGCATGATTCAATAGTGACTTCAAGGAAGAGAACCGTCTTGTTTTAGATTAGGGAAGAAAAAGTGTCACTGAGACTCAAAACCTGATTCAATCAGGGAACCAACTTTAATACTAATGTGGCACTACTTTGCATGTTTCCCTTCAAATAAAAATAAATAAATAAAAAGTGCAAGTAGGTAAACACAAAAGAGACTTGGGTTTGGCAGTAAGAAGGGCTTCCGGGAAAATCTAAAAGTTTACAGTGTATGCTTAGTAAAAATGTTTCTTCTTAAGAAAAAGAGGAGTTGTTGTACTCTGATTGGGCACTTCCCCTGAGGATCTTGAAAGAAACCCTGGCAGATGAAGTGCAAACTCACAAGGGAGCCTCAGTAGATGGCACTCCTCCCCCTGAGTGAACACTGGGGCTCAGATATGGATTAGAAGCTGTTCTAAGGGGAAGGGGTCAAAATGTCTTCTATAAGATTTGGGATTTAATACACACATGTACATAAAAACATTTATATTCAAGCTGTAAATATGTATAAAACTTAAACAGTCTAGGACCCGACTTGCCTGGAGATACCTTTCTCCATATGTCTCAGTGTGACCCATTTCCTTCTAACTCCAGCTGTGGTGGTTGGAGTAACAGATGTTGTGGGGCCTGGAATGGACCAGAGGAGCAGACCACAGGCTATTGAAATACAAAAATGCTTTTGAATATGAGGGGAATCTGTTAAATCTTCCTGTTTGCAAAGAACATGACAAATGCAGTTCTTTAGTTGCCCTATTTGGATAACTTTTGTTTGAAAGTATAAAATCAACCTCTTGTTCTACACAGGAGATGATTGCAAGGTTTAGATAGGTATTTTTTGTAGTTGTAAAATTTTTTAATTATTTTTTTATGTTTAGAACCAAAAGTCCACAATAGCAGTTACTATTAATATAGTTACAGAGGAAATAATATATTTAAATCTAGCTAAGTCAGTTCACATGTCAGAAATATTAATTTACACTGCAGTTCCTTTGGGATGGATTTTCCATATAGTTTACTCAGCTGAGCAACATTTTCTTAATACTTGGTGAAGGACTTACCAATCCATAAATATAGCTCACATACCTCTATGGTATCTTCCAAATCAGAGTTTGGAAGAAAATTGTAAAGTCAAATGACAAATAATCTCAAGAAGGAAAAGTAAGAAGATCTGGAAAATAAAGAATTGTTGGAACAGATATTAGAATTTTCCATTGCAAATTATCACCACGAACCGGCTGTCTGGGAAGCACTCCAACCTGATGTTGGGTTCTCTTTGATAACGTGGTGTTTCTAAGCAACATTTCTAGTCAGTCCATATGTATGAGTGGTCAGCCACCACTTGGAAACTTCAAAACATGAATTTCTTTTGTTAGATGCAGATCCAATTTGCTGTTTGGTTTTCATATGAAAAATACAGCCGGCTTTTTAAGATACAGTTTTTAAAAAGGGGAAAAAAGGAAGCAGAGCTAAATATTGTAACACATTTCAACACATATAGCAGCATGTTTAATTTATTCAATACTACATTAATGAACCCCTTTTTAGTTCTTAAGCTAAGCAGATGGGTATTCAGGTAGCATGTGTTAAAGTTGTCAAGAATTTATGTTCTAATTCCTTTCACATAGCAGCCGAAGGCACTTCTTACATAAGAATGACAGTGATAACAATTAGCTGGTCTCTTCAGTCAATATGTTTCCACTACAATCCTAGATTAAATATTTTTCAGAATTTGGACCTGCTGAACTAGAATTTCTGAAGTTCATTTCTTTCAAACCTTTTATGTAAAAAATATGTGAATTCCAGTCCTACAGACTCCACAGACTGTCTGTCCAGCTTGCATCTATGCTTTGCACACATTCAAGTGCAAGGCATATATAATGATTAGGTAATTCATAATTTAATTTGGAAGCTGTTTCTATCTCACCCAAAAATAATTATAGTTTGATATGTACAGTTCATATCACTGATAAATAAAGAACAGGCATGTTCCTGTGAAGCAAGCAATAATCAGTTTTGCAACAGACAGGCTCTCTCATCCTGACAGTAGAAGGGACCAGACCAGTTCCTGGCTCATGGACCTAGACAGAGACCTGTAGACTGCTGGCAAGGATGGGAATACAATGGAGCCACAGGAGATCACAGTGGTTCATGGAGTTAGGCACCATTTCCTGTGGCTCCCCTTGCATCTCAAAGAGACTGACTGCAGATCGTTGGCAAGGACAGTTGCATTCCACACTCATTGCACTCTACATTCAGGCAGAAAATATTTTAGATTTCTATAAAATCATCCTATCAAAATGAATATATTTTATCAACTCAGATCTGGAATACATGCATCCTACTAGCGCTAATTATAACAAGACATATGGTGAAACAGCATTTTAGATTGAGACAGTTTGGGGAATTTCTCTACTATGATTTCTTCTTGACACTGGAATCTTATGGACATCTGTCAGGATGTAAGTTCCAGCAGGAATGTGGCACACTCCGCTCCTTCTGATCCTTTTCTTCCATATTGACATAAAACCCACAGTAGGTGACAGAAAAGTTGCTTGCACCTGGCTTGTGGCTAAAAGTACTGAGCCATTAAACTTTGATGATCCTCCATTTAAATGGAGCACACTTGGATAAAAGATGGCAGCCATCCAGAGCAAATAGTTATTTCAAGTCTGATTCCCAGGAAAGATAGTAATTGAACTACAGATTAGTTACCAAGATGCAGATCATCTGATACACCTTATCTAGAGATACCTGAGGGACATAAAGAAGTTGTTTCCTCTGAGATTACTTCAGAAGAAAGAAAGAAGGAGCAGACAGGAGAGAGAAAAGCCCAGTGATTCAGCCCTGAAACTGAAGAAGTGTCATAGACAACCCAGAAAATTCTGACCAAAGGAGAGAACCATCCAGGTTAAAAAGGAAACTTAAGCAGAAGGCTGAATGTGGAAATGTTTTGTCCACAGATGTATGCTTCTAATGCTAGCTGACAGAAAATGACATAATCTTTATCACATATTTTTTCACTTTAGCTATTTTATATCTTTGAGAAAATAAACTGTGGGTTTATGTTGACCATAATGTGGAGTTCTGGGAAAAGATATGCATAGAGACGTAGGGGAGGAGGCAATGGGCTCTAGGAGTCTTCCTTTTGTGAAATAATAGTAGATAAAGAACATATCTAAGAAGTCTGCCAAAAAGAGAGGCTAAATCATACTGAGGCTAAATCATAAGAAAGCTTAAAACATTTAGATATCTTGTAATATTACCCAAACACAGCAGCTTGGAATGTACAAAGAGAACTGAGCTTTATCGAGGCTATGACACACACAGTCCTAGTAAAATTAATTCATCTAGCCTGCAGCTATGTGTTCCTTTCTTAGCACACTGGCTCCCCTTGTTATAAGTCACAAGAGTATTTCTGTCACAGACTCTCCCTTTCACAACAGCCAGTCTTCACATAGGCCTCAGTTTTGACTGCTCTTGTGAATAATGCCAAGGTGCAATAGATGGAGAGATGGGGCCTTTTTGACCTTCTCTAAAGCATCTCTCACAGACCCAAGCGGTCCATGGACTTCCTGAGTGCAGCAGGAAAACCACCTAGTGCAACTTTTTGCATTTCATGGCCATGTGAAAACATGACCAGATGGATCACAGGTGCAGGCAGCTTCCCTCCCTAGGATTGTCTGCAGGCACTGGGGACACCTGTCCCTATAGCACCAGTGGAACAGCATTTTATGCCTTTCTCCACCAGTGCTGGGTGAGGTGTGTTTTTCTCAATGTGCCTGGATTCCCCTGTATCTTCATGGAGAAAGACACAGTTCTCCTCTGGAAATTCACTGAAATTACAGAAGATCTTTATCATGCAGACAACATGTCATTTTTTAACAGTCAGGATGAGCAGAACTTCAGTGCCATAGAATTTAAAATCCTGAAGTTTAAAAAAAAAAAAANNTACAAAACAAAAAAATTAAAAACCTGAAATTTAAAAAAAAAAAAAAAAAAAAAAAAGTATGTTGAATTTAGACAACAAACATTTAAGACCACAACCCCTGGAAAATAAATGTGGAGCTTCACCAAAAAAAGGTTATAAAAGAAATTAATCTGTATAAAATTCATGACAAAGACACTGAATGAATTCTCAAATAAAGGAAGAATTCTCAGCCACTAATTAATCTGTGTAAATTATTCTTCAACTTTTTTTAGCTGGTGCTGAGTTCTGAGTTCTGTGAGCATATATATATATATATATTTTTAAGTTGGTGCTGGGTTCCGTGAGCACATTTGCCCAGAAATATGTTTGTCACCAAATGCTGTGAAGAGATCTGTGTGACAGGGACTTCCCAGGACAGACCTCAAGAACAGCATAGAAATCAAACCCAAGGTCCATCTAGGAGTTTCTTTATAAACAGCACCAAAAGTAGAAAAATGGTTAAAGAAAGTACAAGTGCAAGGAAAACAATATGATATTTTGTCTATTACATCATTCCAGCTTCTAGTGCTGTGCAGATAAGTGACTTCATAAGCCAGATGTTCTAACTTTGTGGTTAACACTGCTTGATCGATTTTCTGCTCCAGATTTTAACTGGTCACTACATCTGTGGTTCAGACCATGGGCTCATTTCATTTCCTTCTCTCATGTTTCCATGCTCTCTACCATGCAGGCCACTAAACTTGAAATAACTTTTGCTTATTACTTCATTGGATTCTTCGCATCTTAAAACTCAGCATTGCTCCAGAAAACCTCTGGGAAAGTAGCAATGAAAAGATTAATGAATGTAACTTTCAAATTGTGCATGTGCTCAAAAGCTTGATCCAAAATCCCTTTGCTGACTAAGCAAAAAAACAACACAGATTTGAGTCAGATATACTTTACCTCCAATGTGATTTTCTTGTGAGAGATGCCAGAAAATTTCATGGCACTTGAAATCTCGAAAGTGAGATAAATTAGGTTTGAACATGAGATCCTATACTACCAAGGTTTGTTCCCCTATTTAATTAAACCAACAGTGTTTTCATTGCAAATACAAACAGTTGTTAATTTGACAATGACATTTGGAATTATATTTACACAATGTGCATCAGAATATTTTTGCCAGTTAACATGCTTGGTGAATATTCACAAAACTCTAGTATATAGCCAGAACAGAGTTTAATATTATAGTACCAATAAACATTACAGTCCTTTCTGATAACCTTCATCAATCTCACCAGTCCATGACTATGCCATTCAATACTGTGAAAATAGTGGCAGAATCATTATTTTTTCACAAAGTCATTCAAACATATTTAGGTGTTTGATAGATTTGTCTCTTGCCATTGTCTGTAAATGTGAAACTGAGATCACCATTCTATACCATAAATTACACCCAAACTTTAAGTCCACAAAATGGATCAATCTTAAAAAACTCTTTCACATCTTTGAAAATGGGGTCAAAATTATCTATATCACAACTGATCAGTACAATATTTGTCATTCCCTTTCTTTATTTCCTCCAAAATAGCATAGGATGAAGCTGTTCTTACTGGGAGCTTTTAATTTCCTTTACCTGACAGCTGTTGCTCAGAACAAAGCCATTTTCTTGGTCTGCACTTAGATGCCCCAGCATCTACATCAACACAGTATCCCAAGTATCAGCTCTTTCTGCTTGGTTCCTGTAGTTCCTTTTAAGAGCTTATTTTAAGATAGTCTGAAGACTTTGATATCTTTCCTCACTCACCTCAGTATCCACCATGACATCTTCTTCCTCTCTCCAGGACCCATAAGATGCAAGCCCTTCAGTGGCTCTTCACAGCCTGTAATAGGAAGCTTCTTGAGGATGCCAATATGGCAGCTAGCCTACCTTCTGGTTTATCCAATTATTCTTCCAGGGACAAGCCTGTATACCCACCATCCTCTTGCTCTCTCCCACTTCAAGCCTTTTCCTGCATTTTTCCTGTTCTGTTGTTCTTCCTTGTCAGCTTTAAAAAGTTCATTCCTCCTGCTATCTTTCCCATCCTACTCTCCCACCTCTCAAATTTTGCCAAAATATCTTCTGATGTCCCCAGAGAATCCCCTCACCCGCAACTGATTTTCAAAAAAAAATTCTGCAATTCTGTGACCATCCTGCCCCTCTTTTTACAGTTATTAGATTCAACATTCTTAATCAGTTCCAGTTGAGGTGCAAATATTCAACCACAGGAAATTACACTTCGGTTTATTTGGCATCTCTCTGACAAACACTCCTCTATTTCACAGGATTGTACAGGGTAAGTCCTTCCAGGATCAGAATAGTTTCCAAAGTCTTGGTTTGATTACCCAAAATATTTCAGGGTGCAGAATCAAATTTTATTCTTAAAATGTTCCTAAGCTTTTAAAAGTCAGAACATACGTTATTTGAACCTTCCACCTCAGTGATGAAGCACTGTGTCTTACATACGTTGTGAGAGATCCTTGGAGCTCCTTAGTTGCATGGAGTCAAATAGAGCATGGGCGAGTGGGGCTGCCTTTGCTACGGTGAGGTGGTACATGTCCTGACAGTACCTTTGCAAACTGCATTGCTTTCATTGCATGGTTTTCTTTTTAAAAAAAGTAATTCCACTGCAGGTTTGGCCCTTCAATGTGCTTAAGGTTATGCATGTAAATATTTTAACTGGTGTGAAAGTAATCGCCTACATGCCTGCACATGTGATTAAATGCTTTGGTGGATCAGGCCAGAATGCCGAACACATTGTTGAATCAAGCAATGAGTATGTATATAAACAAGATTTTTACAAACTGGCACAAACATAGCACTTGCATTTCTTTAAGAATCTCATAATTGAGTTCAGCCCTGGCTTAAAAGCCCTGGCTTTAGTAGGAGAAGGCTAGCAATTAATTTAGCCTTACTTCTTTTTTGATGTGAAGACAAATTCCTTAAGCAAAATTCTGTGGTGTTAATTTTATTAGTTACAGACATATTTTTCATCAGTTGCTATACAATGTCATATGATGAATTACAGTATTGACAATATGCAAAAACTTTAAAAATATTTGGATTTCTATTTTTACCAAGATTCAGTTGTTTTTATGGAGGATAGTGTTTGTGTTATTGGCCACTGGAGCCCAGCTAAGAACATCAGAACATTATCCTGCCCTGCCCCTGCAAGTAATGAGCTCTTTTCCAGGCTGTAAAATGTTGGTGTTTTGTGGTTTCCTGAAAGGGAGATAGCAGCTAGCTGTTTCTGCTCCCACTGAACATGGTGTCAGGGTTGTCAGCTTGTATCAGAGATTGCAGGCTCCTGCAGGCATCAGAGCAGAATTAGGGGAGGAGCATCCCTTTATTTTATTTTACCATCATGACTACACCACTGCGAGTAATCTCCAACCTGATAGCTTCACTAATAGTCAGCCTGTTAGGCACAACTTCATGCTTCAAGACAACTAGCAGTGCTGCCTTTATAATATCAAAAGTAAACAGGGATTTACACATACTATTTTTATCTTGATTCTGTTTCTTTTAGAAGCAAAATTACTTTTAGTAGTTGCTATGAATTTTCTTTAAACTTATAGCACTTCTTTCTTTCCTTCTCCTTCTATACTGATACATAAACATACACAAACCATCTTAAATGGCATTAAATTTGTCCTTCCAACAGAATTCCTACTTTATTCAGTCATTTATTCTGCACTTTGAGAAGACAGAGCTTCCATTGCTTGCTACACTTTTGTGTAACTGTGATTATTCGTGTGGAGTAAGAAATTTGATAAAAAATTAGAAGCAACTGTTTTTGCAAATGGATGTGGAAATATTCTAACCTGTCCAGTGCTGACCTCCTGTCTACAAGCAGAGGTTCCATGCAACTCAAACATGCTAGTGTTAATGAGAATGATTTCTGCAAATGCAGTTTGCAAAGGTACTACATGTAGCTGGGAAAGGAAAAGACTCCAATGCTCTTGCTTGTTAACATTCTTCTTTGTTTCTGCCCTCTCCAACTCAAATGTTTTCTAGATATTTTTCTGGCAGCTTAAGCAGCATTAATGCATTCCAAACTAGAAAAGTTTCTACTTCAATATCTTACAACTAACTCAATATGTACTGACCTCAAACCCAGGATAGTAGTAATTTGATATTGCAGCTCATTATTGTTACTCCCAGCAAGTTTTCCCTTGGAAGTGCTTGATGCTTCCCCCTCCCTCTCATACACCCTCCCACCCTCCATTCAGAATTTGGTTTTAATTGTTTGGGAGAAAAAATTCAGACTGTGATCCAACGATATATTTCCAGGGGGTACAAGATATTAATAGAGCTACATTGTGGCCCCATATATTGTAATAAACTGTGCTGTAATTTGTTTACCCACCATAGACAGTAACTAACATTCAGATAAATGGAGTTGGCGCCTGTGAGATTTATGATATACTTCTGTGCTTAGCAATGTTTAATCAGGGAGTTAAAATATTACAGTGTAAAATCCTTTACAAGCATGCACAAACAGAGAACTACCATTAGAGGCTTGGCAGACATACTCGGTGTCAAATAGTACCTCCAGACACTCTCAAAACACAAAGAGGAATATTCAAAGCAGCTACTAACTGACTAGCATTATTTGAGAACCACGTCAGAGCTCATTTTTTTAGGGGGGCTTGCTTTTGAAGTGACAGAATGATAGGCAGGGACAAGTGGGCTTGTCTGCAGAGCACATCAAGCTGAAAGAAGTTGGGGTGTGTGGAAAGCGTTGAGGTGGGGGGGGGAGGGAGGTGAATTTTGGTCAAAAAGGTGGTAGATGCCTGTCACAGAGCTTAGACTGTTTGGATAAGACAGGCTAGCATGTGGGGGGATCAGCATGAAGCATCACACCTGGAGGAAAAGACAACTAGCTCCAGCCTCAGTGCCATAAGCCTGGCTCCACAAAGTCTAGCCAACATCTGGAATGGATATCAAGAGACACAGTGCAGCCCTGACTGGCGCTCTACTCTACCTTTGTACTTTTCACTGCAAATTGAAAAGCAAAACAGACATCAAGGATATATTTATATAACTGTCTTCAAGCTGCATTTTCTACTCCCATCTGCTGCACATGATAAGTTTCAAGTGTTTTCTAATAAAAAAAAAAAAGGATTTTTTTTTTTTTACTCCTTGTTCCGTATACAGACTGACCTTTTTTATTCACAGTTTTAAAGGAACAGTAAATATTTTACAGCCAGAGGAAGTGTCAGCACTGTAAGACTTTCTGCTATTGACATTATTTAACCACGCTGGCTATTGAGCCAAATGTGACAGGGTGTGAGTTTGCGTGTGCAGATGCCTGCATTTGCCTCAGTGTGCAAATGAGCTCATTTGAGTGCATTTGTATGAACATGTGTGCTTTGAAGAGGAACATTCCTGAGAGTTTTTCACTTTATTTTCACATCATGCTGCTGTTATGTCACTCAAAGGGGGAGGTGAGCCCTGTATGTTCAAACAAGAGACCCTGTGGTAAACTGCGCTTCAGGAGGGACATGCTGAAGGAATGCAGCCTCCATATCAAAAAGGCTCTGGTTTTGCTCTCTGCTCTCCAGCTATGTAGCAGATGAGACCAGATCAGCCTTCTAGTCAGGTTGATTAATTATGAGGGAAATAACCAGGATGAGAAATGGTTACATTTGACTGTGAAAATTTGCCTTCTGACCACAAGACACCAAGCTGGGCCTGACCATAGGTGGGTTTTGGCACAGACACAGACAGCATGGATTGATGCCCTTCTCAGCAAAAACAGAAAGTCTCAAATATTACAAAATATATTCTGGATCACTTGAGCAGTGATATGTATGAATAGTGATGAGAAAGTACAGATATCTGAAGCAGTCAAGTTCAAACTATGAGAGACAGTAGGAACCAGAGATACACATCCAGCCCTAAGAAATATCTTCTCTTTAGTACAGAGCCTGATCCCTATCTACCTCATTTATTGGTATAAATTAGAGACAGCTGCATTAGTTGGAGTAAAATGTTCAGAAGAAAAAAAAAAAAAAAAAGCTTTTTGAGTCCAAAGGTGAGAAGTTTCACCAATACTAGTAACAGAAATAACAATCCTAGAGAAATTGGCTGGAACATCAAAACTATTATTTGCTATTACTTTTTGCTCTCATTAGAAAGGAGAATCATACTGGGAAAAGCTCCAGTTTCTCCCCATACTGAAAATTCCAATTTTCAGCTGTTTTAGTATTGTGAACAGGAGACAGGGATGAAAACATGCTGTTCTGTTTTGACTGCACAGATCACCTTATAAGCCTGGAGAACCAGTAATATCTCTATCCAATCCTTTGTAAAATACATATTATTCACAGACTACAGATAGAACATGAGGATTAAACAGTGGACATAATTAAAATAATCCTGAATTTTGTGTTGGAAATTTACTGCTGTGTTATAGACATCTATTGAAAGAGAATTTTTTTTTCTTTTCCTCCATGGGAAACGGTACCCTTTTTTTCCATAAAATAGCATTCAAGAAAAAAATATGTTGTCTTTAATAGAAGTTTTATTTTTTAATAAAATATTTTTTTCCATCAACATTTCTTATATGAACACCCTATCATTTCTAATTCATTGTACTTGTAATATACTTCTTACTTTTCAATTAAAAAGTGCTGTATAAAATAATATATTAACAGCATGGTAAGAAGTTATACATTGTGAGACCCCATGGATTTCAAAAGACATAGGAGATATTTTTAGCTGAACTTCTCTAAAGTAATATCTCAATCAGTGCAATCTGAAAAGTGGATTATTCCATAGCATCTATTGTAAATCTTTCTGTGTTACTTAATGAAACATTTGCTCTCTTCCATATTACGGAAGCAAATACAAATATCTGATTTTCATTTGCTGCCGTGTTATCAGCAGGAATTATTTTATTAGACAGCTTAGAGATTTTTGTATTTGGGGTATTTATTTTTTGGTTGTTTTGTTTTGTTTTTTTTTTTACCATTTAAAAGCCTATAAGTTCACTCCATTTGGAAAATTGGGTAACAGGATCTGTGAAGTGAAACTCACAAGAAAAAGTAAAGTAGTGAGAAATCATAAAAAGGAGAAGCCTATTCTTTAACTGAAACCAGTCACTCTGAGTGAATCAGGCAAATTTCATAGATGAAAAAAAGCCTAGTAATTTCTTGCTCTCCTAGTTTTGAAAATATGTTTTTCCTTTGAAATCTCACTGGCAAAATTCAGGCATTTTCCCAATGTAAATTTAGATTTTACTACTTCTGAAACTATGGTCCCAAGTGAATTTATTATGACAAAATACCATATGACAAAAGAATTGCATGTGCTTTTAGTATAGAAACTCTGGAAAGAAACTCCAGGCCAGTGTCAGGACACAAAGAAGGAAGTGCTCTTTCACAGCAGTATTTGAGACGTCTTTTGTCGTGCATATCCATTCAAAATAAAAGCTCCATGAGTTTGCTTTCTGGATAGAAGGACATTTCATTTCCCTTTTAACAGAAGGGATCACAGATCAAAGGAAAGCAGCCAGGTGGGTCAGAGGGAAACACCAACATTTCCTGACCCCATTACTCGTTTACAGATAAACACCAGAGAGCTGTAAGAGTGACAGTATGTTTTTGCAAGAGCAAGAAGGAAATAGAATTGAATAAATCTAAAGAAACAGAAGTATATGTCTAAATTTGAAAGTCCTGAGTATGTTTAATAATGTTTCTATAGTGATTTAGAATACCTTCAATGTTGTTTCTACCATTTATTTGTATTGTCTCATTTATTAAATTCAAATGATAGAAGTTTTACTCTACAGAAGGCCTAAAGAAACCAGAAAGTCATCTCTATGTAGTTTGTAGTGACTTTGCAGTGAGGGTCTGCAGCAGACCCTATACCATGTAGGTCACCTCATACTACACAGAGAGTAATGACACCTGCACACTGTAGAGTTAGACATCCCCCACTGAAAGGCCCTGACTGCAAATTCAACATCAAGATTACATTAAACTCCTAAAATATGCAGAGTGAGGTTCAGTTTCTGAGTTTGTTCCTCCCTCATATTTCATGTGGTATATTGCTCAAACAGGGAACCTGCTCATTCTCTCTGTTTACCAGGATCTGCCTGATAAAGTAGAACTGAAAACACTGTGTTGTGCTGGAACGAGAAGAAGTTCAGAGTTCAAAACAATTGCTTGTTACAAAAATAAAGGAAGGCCTCTCCTATGAAATCTATGAACTCGAAACAGGGATACAGAACTAGTCGTTGCCAATAACTTTAACTTCATTTATCTATATTTGGCAAAAATTGTGCTGCAGCTGGAGATGAAATGCTGAGCTAAATAACTGCAGTGACGTGAGCTTCAAAACAGCAATTACTAAGCTGTGCTGCCTTGTGTAAGATTTTACTTTTATTTATTGTATTTAAAGAAACTCTGTATCTATGTACAGTACAACAAGAACTGCCTGATCAAATAATGCCTGATTGCAAGGCATGTCAGCTCCACTGTCAATATAACTCAATGTTTAGCAAGGAAAACATGTTTATCATGAAGCCAAACTACAATGCTGTGCATGGCAATTTTATAGTTCTACATACCTTTATATTGTCTCTAATTGCAGGGAGTATCTCATATTAAACCTAAATTTGGCTTATCAAAAAGGATGAATGTATTTTTTTTCTTACTATTAGAAGAGATAATTGTTTTAAAAGACTGAAAGAAAGGTGCACACAATCCCTTTCTTCATGGAAACAAAAACAAAAAAATCATATTAATAATGTTGTTGGAAGAACTGCTCACCAACACTATTTCTATTGTCTTTGTTAAAAAGACAACAAGAAAGTTGGGGCCATGTTCCAGAGTCATCCCTTCTTTCCAGGAAGATGTTTTTGTTATCAAAAGAGAAGCCCAAGTAGATGCAATTATGGATGTTTTGTGGTGCTAACTCCACATGCATGTCTACTATCACAGTACAGCCTCAGAGTGGCCTCCCTCTAAAGCACTTTATCTAGGGACATGTTGACATTTCAGAGAAAGAGAAGGAGAAAATTAAGTGACATACGAGTATTCTTCTAGTTGTCCAAGAAAATGCATGCTGACACCATAAATCTAGCTCCTTCTCAAAAAGTAATGCAACTGAAATAATATCACAATGCCAGAAAAGCTGACTAATTTTCTGGATTCCAAAACTGACATTATTTTTCCAAGATGACATAGTACTATTAGTAGTATCCAGTCCCTCAAACAGTGAGTTTTATCCTCATTGACCATGTCTCTATTCGCTATCTCTTTACTTTCACAGACAGAAATTCTGGTAAAAAGTCCTTCCTTCTTTCATTCTCTTGGTCATTCATGAGATTTTTAACCCCTACAAATACAAACTCTTTCACCATCTCAGTCATTTTCTAGATGCAGTAAGTAGTGTTTCTTTGGGACAAACTGCCTTTCACCAGATGTTTTCCAAACATTTAGGGCAAATAGATCATTACTGTCCTTCAAATTAATCAAAATTAATTAATTAATACTCTTATAATCTACATGAAGGTAATAGAAAAGTTCTCGATACATTTCCAAATTTCATTTGCAGATCATCTTCCATGACTCCATTGACTGACCATGAGTCACCGGTGAATACAAATCTATTGATCTATTGTGTGCAGAACTGGTGACATTTTCTCTTCATCATCTGCATCCTGCAAGTATCTATGTCAGAGAAAGTAGCCCCTTGGGTACTGTAGGTCATATTGCTTAATTTCTAACTTCATCAATGTTAGATTTTTCTGTACTTAGAGAGAACCAAGCCAAATGTTTATATGTCCTGGAATACTTCTATATTTATTTCAACATCCTGGTAAAGACAAGAGGTGGAGCTTTGCCTCTTGTCACCTCCTCTCAAATTTTGGGCCTACCTTGTTCAAGTCCAGCACTATACATAGAGATATGACTTTTGCTCTGATTTTGTTACTCCAGTTGATCTGGTGATTCCATCCTCTGTTAAATTGCTTCATTTCTGAATAGAAAGGAAACCAAAGCAAGGTGAAGAAAGCCAAGGAAAGGGATAGAAGTCCAGTATGGATCTTCAATTTTTGATGGAATTTATCCACCTTTCATTAGTGGATATAGTCTGTCAAAACCTGGCTTCTCTCTTCATTTATCCATACCACACATCACTCTTGTAGTTCTGTAGACATAATGTAGAAATATAGAAATATTTCACTGTTAACCTAGAACTGCATCACCACCAAGTCATCCACAAGCTATAGTTATTTTCATAGTACCTGTTAGTATAGGAGATCTTTCAGAAGGGAAATGAGGCATTGCAAAGCACATGCATCTAGAAGTCATTTGTATCCCTAGATCAGCTCTGTTGAATTGACTGAAAAGGTAATTCCAAAGCCCTTCTAACCTGTTATTCCAGCCTGATCAGGTCAGCAATTAGCTGCTCTTCACAGCCAGGTCCTTGTCCCTTGAAGGACATGAAAACCACATTGTAGTTTACTCTTCCTTTGCAGTCACTAAGAGATGGCAGAGTTAAACATTTCAACAGTCATCATTTTAAACTCAGTAAACCAAATGAGCCAAAGAATTCCAGCATCAATGCTAATGCTTTTAAAATAGTTTATTTTCTGTTTTTACATCAGAAAACTCATACTTACATGGAACATCCTGCTAAAAGAGAGAGACTGCACACATATTTCCAGGCTAACCTAACTTATACCAGAGGCTGCTAGGGACTAAGTAACTGGATGTTAAGGATGTCGACACTGATTTATGGCTCTCTACTTCTACTTTAACATCTTACAGCCATCACAAATGTTCAGTGTTGTTTGGGCTGTGGTGTTTCAACATAACATGAAGCAGGAACTACAGCAACATATAATTTACAATAGAGAGTCTACATTTTACTTTCACATATAGAACACATAGAGAATTCTTCCTTTTAAAGTAAAGTTTCCTTGTTCATTCATCACACACCACTAATCACCACCGCTTAGGCATCTTAAAGAAAATGATGTACCATGTGTCAGAAAAACTGAAGGGCAAGTGGCTGAAATTTAACAAATCTGTACAAATTGTGAAGAAACTGCAGGACTCTTAAACAAATAATAATGGCAGCCACATTTCTATTCTAAAAATGGAATCATTCTCCTGCTATTTACAATAGTTTACTATTTATGCACCTTCACGATTCTTCAAACCACTCTTCTTGACTAGTTCAAGGCCTAGATTGTGGCTCTGTCTCTTTGGAAAGAACAACTAGACAAGAACATAACAAAATAACATCCTGGATTACTCTTTGTGTTTATTAGGATAATAGCACTAAGGAATCTTCTCTTTGCTAACAAGGTCACATTCTGCCTCAGAAAGATTTTCATGCACGTGGATGTCTGATTACACTTACTCTTTGCACTGAGCTTACTCTCCATTATGTAATTCACTGCCCTGAAGTGAATTAGATAATCATCTTCTATTCTTAGCTATTAAATAGGAAGGACTATGGTGTTGAAGCTTGTGTAAATGTACATGATTACCTTGGTAATAGAACCATTTAGTATCTTCTTCTTCAAGTCCCTGATATGCATTGGCTGTTCTTTGTCCACTCTAGAGCTTTCCTCCTCTGGACTACAGTGTCAACTCTCGTGTTCCCAATTCCTCTGCAGCAGACTGAAAATAAAATCTATGTCACCTCCACAACCACTCAGATAGAGACACAAGAAAATACCAAGTCTTCTAAAGCAAGGAGCTTCTTCTGGACCAGAAAGCCTTTCAGCTGAAATTCATGCAGTAAGATATAGGCAATTCACAGTTTTTCCCACTCCTGCCTCAGACATTGTGCTTTGCCCTTGTAGAGACATGCATCTTCATTCACATGGGGTGCTGACATCCTTTTTTCATAAGATTGCTGCAGTGCAGGTAAATTACTGTCACAGCAGTAAGGCAATTCCCATTTCCACACTCTTCTAATCTGCTTCTGCTTCACTTTGGCTCCTTATGCTGATTTGAGACAGTAATTCTTTCATTTTTATGCCAGCTGAGGGCCAGACTCACCAGCCTCTTAACTTACAGTATATCACCTCTGTGAAGCTCATGGGGTTTTTTTGTTTATACCACAGAATTCACTTTCACCAGCTAAAAGAATAACTTAGCTCCACACATGGGAACATCCTGCATATTTCAACCAAGCACAGCATTCCTGTCATTCTGGCCTGACTGTTGCCAGTGACTGTTCAGACACAAGGCAGTGAAAAAACTCATATTGAACCTAAAGTATCCTTTACAAGGAAGTGCACAACTGATAGTTGGTAATCTGCAAACATTCAAAAGCACCAGAAAAATCATATTACACATCAAGAATTGAGGTTTCATCAAGGAAATAACTGAGTAGTTCATATTATTTGATAGCAAACAAGTTAGGACAATAGTTTCTGAAGAGAAATTATTGTCCTATCTTCTCTAAATAAGAAAAACCAAATGTATGAAAAACAATTTATAAGGTTTACTAGACTAAAGGCAATTTTTTTGACAAAAAACTCGACAAACCAATTTTTTTTGGTTGGTTGGTCTGTTGGGATGTTTTGCTTGTTATGGAGATATTTTGTTTCCTTCTGGAGAGTGCAATATTGTTAATAACAAAGGATATACTGTTGATAGTAGATCTGGCCTAAATATCATACAACTACCTTTCACCTTAAGGTCAGAAATAATAGTTATCCTGTTATTAAATCCATATTCTAGCACAAATACTTGGCTAGCACTTTTCTTTATATAGTTGACAGGAGCTGAGGAGAAACAATAGTGAGGGACAATAACAGTGGAGTCTCATTCATCCTAAAACATTGCATAAAATTTAGTTTGTCATTTTCATCTGCCATGCTGAACTGTTTTCCCCTAAATTCCCAAGAGCAGCCAGGTGAACCAGGAAAGTATAAGAGTGAAGATTAAACAGATTTCCTTTCCTACACTTGCACTCAGATGAGGGGGAAGGGCTCCAAAAAACAGTTATTTTAACTGCCTTTTTTTTTT
>WEIU01015942.1:62796-86874 GCA_013389925.1 Aegithalos caudatus
TTTTTTTTTCTTTTTTTTTTTTTTAGGAAAAAAATTAAAAATTGAGATGGTGCCTTTTAATTTGCTAATTAACAACTTTTACTGTGGAGAATACTGCCAAAATGGCTGAGATTATTTGATAAAGATTCATTAGAGAAGAAAAAAAATAGAAATTAAAGGAACGAAGATCTTAGATAATTCAGAATGTTCCACTGAAGACAATAGAGCCAAGGATGCAATTTAGGGTACATGGTTTCCAAATTTTTGTTTCCTGTATTTTCACATATTGCCTACTAAAGCAGCCATTACGAGCAACATGATAGGTGTTGTGGGCCGATAATATGACAAATCAAGATCAGGTGAAATAACACACACCATTTGCCAAGAAGTATAACTTTGGGAATCCTGAAATTATTTCTGGATTTACACTGAACAAGTGCAATGAGGGCTTGAGAGCTAGATGCTGATAATGTTGCTAACTATCACTAGTCTATTCCAGTTATTACAGCTTGACCTAGACATATGAGACTGGTTCCATTCTGTCCTTCACTAAACACAGTTTTAACCCAAACCACTTTTCTCAAAAGAGAATGCCCAAGGACATTGAACTAGGCATGTAGACTATTCAGATACTCTCTACTGTTATTTTAATATTCCTTGAGTTGACAAGAAAATAGCCCTGTAGCCTAATGGCTATTTAACCTGTAGACTACCTTAGCCTCAGGCACTGTTCTGAACCAGTCATAACACAAGCTGAATATTACACTAAAATCTTTCCTTTTTTCAAGCAAATGTCTTAACAAGAGACTGCCAATCAATCTAAACAGTAAACTCCTCAATCTGTTTCTGGTGACATCTCACGTTATTTGGTTATTTATCAATCCAGTTTAGCTCAGTGGTCAGGCCACTGCTCTAAGGAAAATGAAAGTGGCTTCTCATCCTCTTCCACTGATAAAGTCATTAATGTAATTGAAACAGTAATGTTTTAACAGCATTTTTACCAGGACTTCTTGGTAAAAATTACTCACATTTCCTACTGTAAGATACCAAGATTTAGTCTTCATTAGGAGAAAAGAGGGAATGTCTCCTGCACCGAATAAATAAATGATCAATACTTAAAACAGAGTAAGCATGGAGGAAGAAGAGAGGTAAAAAATATATAATATTGGAAAACGACCCTGTCTTAGGTCAAATGGACAGTACGTTAAAAGTGGAATTAAAATTCAACCTCCTGTCAGTCGAACACAGACTCAGTTACTACAAAGCCTTGCCTGCCCTCATTTCTTTTGTTGCTAGTTTTTCTACCTTATCAGACATGTTCATCAAACCACTTCACGTCACCTGACTTTAGACATGCACTGACAAATTGTCCCTAAACTCCATTTCTGGAGACATTTCTTCCTCTTAATCTGGAATAGGTTTTAAGGTAGCTGAGGTGAAACATTCCTCTATATTGCAGTGTTTGACTAAAAGAGTGGCCTATACTGGTGAAACTGAGCTAGGATGACTTCATTTCAGATGCCTAAACTATACAGGAGAAATCTCCATAATCCAGCTGCCCTGTCCACGTACTACAGCTGTTTACCCTACAGAGGTATCATGATAATTACCACATGTTCCAAAATCTTCAGAAAAGGTATCGAGTATGCTTATTTTCACCACTTTGCAGTCAGATTCAAATTCACTTATAGGCTGTTATTGCTCTTCAATTCTTAAGAAACCCATCCAAAATTTTTACAGATGTTTCAGTTAACAAAGACTAAGTTCCAACAACACAGTAACCATCCTTAACAGCTGGCTTTTTAATGGCATCCAAGACAAAGAATAGAAAATGTTTCAGTGATGCTGACCAAAGAGATGTGTTATCTCTCCATGAATAAGAGAAGGGGAAAAGCACTCCACAACTGAGCATACTCACCAGCTGGAAGAAACAGAGAGGCAGCAGGCAGGTGCAAAAAAAAGCCATTTTGGGGCTCTAGCTGTTTTCTCTGTATTCCAAAGGACAAACAGCAGAAGAGCTTTCTGTGAAAGGAAATGAATCTAGATTTAGTCCAGAAATGACTAGTCAGTTAAAAGGGACAGTATCCAAACTCACACATTTTTAAGGATTAAGCTGATCACACACACACTGTTTTTCAATATTGTTCTCTGCAATAAAAACTGAGATTGTTTTCTGAACAGGATGCCAGCTGCTTCCTGTTCATGCTACTAATACATAACACTGCCATTGTATCACATCAAGGGATCCTCACTCTGATCACCAGCCAGGAGAACAAATGCACTATATTAAGTAAATCCTCATAAAAGGCTACAGAATCAATTGGTGTAATTCAGCCTAGTCACACTGACTTCAGCAACATTTTACTCCTGCTTAGAACCTAATCTGATTTGTAATTTATTGTTCTCATGATTAACTAATTGCTGTGCACTTATACATAGGAAATCCAATTCTATAGGTTATGCACGGATCACATAGTCACACTTACGTATTATGAACTCTCAGGTGCACTTGCAATGAAAAGGTACCAAAACAGCAGAAACCTTCCTGTGGCATGAGCTATTTCTCTCCTTTGACATAAAGAAGCTGTCTCTGGCCTTCTGCAGCTCTTACTGTGGACATTCCCTTCCCTCCCATGAGGCGATCTTCCCCAAGAAGCCATGGCCTCATTCCATATAACTCAAAACTGCTGTTACCATGGTTAATATTTCTGACTTGATTGGCACCACTAGTAATTGAACTGCAGTCTCTTGAGCACAGCAAGCTCTATTCATTAGCCCCTATTGTGTTAGGACACTGCATCAACCCACATTATTTTTCTGTATAAAGGGGAGAAAATCAGCCATGAATACAAAGTTATGTTGCCACACAAAATTATGCAGTTTTGCTGTTGGATTAATTTTATGAAATTAAATAAAATATTGCACATAAATTTTATTTATGTCAATAACAGTGCAATATGGGAAAAGGCACCTTCATTTTGACTGCATAATATAATGTACTTCTAAAACCCAAAATAGTTTAATATCAGCTTTATGAGAAGACTTTTTGTTTCATCACATATTAACAAAACCTTTGCAGTCTTCTGTCTCCTTTTGTCCCGCTTTATATAGAGTTACACTTTATATGAATTTGCTGATTTGAGTCGATATGTGGCAGAATGCTGTATAAGTAATGAAAAGAACAATATACCAGAAGATTTCCTTCTGGTAAGGAAACAGGACAGATAAGCTTTCAAATGCAGCTTTCAATTGCTTAATCAGGCAAAGACTTTATGTATTTTATATATTTTAGTCCACTTTATAGATGACACTATGGTATATATATAAATTAGACCAATTAGAAATTATTTTATAAACCCTGAAAATTTTTGAGTTTTTTGACAGTTTAATAGAAGTAGACAACTTATGAGAAATATTTTGTATTCTGATCCCATAAAAACTTCCATAAATTAATAAGCTCCAACATCAAGAAGATGGTCATACCAGCAAGTTGTTCAGGAATTATCCTGTTCATCCTGCTGCATTTTTAGGCTAATAAATACCATCTTGGTTTCGTCTTTGCAAAAGTTTTCATATTTTTTCTGTTTTATTCCTTCTTCATTTCTCCCTTAGACAGAACTATAAGAGATGTCTGAGAAATATTCATCTGAGAAAGATTATTTCTTGTGGGGAAAAGAGCAAAAAAAGAACACAGTAAGAGAAATATAAGAAAAAGTTTTGCTTTACTCCATCAGCTTGCCTTGGCATTGTGAGACAGATCTTGGAAGACTGAAGAGTTTGCAGGGCTTCAGAAATGTGAGTTAGAGAAAAGTGGATGCAAAAGAGACAATGTCAGATACTGAGAGTGGAAAAACTGCTTCTCATCGTAGTTTGTTATTAAGTGGAGCAAGATATTCTTCACACTCTCAATGACAAATATCTCACCATTCTAGAATTTATACTTTGTGTTGAAAAAACAGTAATTTATTCCCAGTTCCTTCAGTTTCCAGCCTCACCTGAGTCCACAGTACTATGTAGAGACAAATAAGTTTACATGGACAAGTCACACAGAACCATACATGTTCTAGCAGAGACACAGTCGTACAACACAACTGTGCAAAAGATCAACACTGACAGGTTTGCCTCCCCAAGGTCATGGGATTGGTGGCCTGTCAGTGGTTCTGACCTGTTTCAGCTCTCTCTGAGAATGTTCAGTGCTTAGAACATCAGGAAAATCTAGTTGTGTCCCATTTTACACAAATGACTACAGAAGGACACAGAATTGGTGGCACTATATATTTAGATCCTTTTCCATAGCATATAGATAATAACACTTATCTTTCCCTTTATCATTGTAAAGCTAACTTTGTATTTGCAAGGTACTTGGTTGATAAGACCCGCAGCTGCCAAAAGAAAATTCATGGCACTGTGAAAATTCCTTATCTGGTGCATGCCTGCTGCTGGGATTGCATATGAGCACTAAGAGTGACAAATAGACTGTGAAATGCAGTATTAACTGAACCTGCTTCATTCTGAGTGAGTGATTCTCTGATGCCTAATATGCTAGCTGGGCCAACCTAGCAAGGTTTGGAGGACACACACTATTTTCCCCCTTCCCCAGATCAAGTTTAGATTAGATGGTCCAATCAATTTAAAGTCATTAGAGAGAGGACTGGCCACCAGAAAATAACAAAATACTCATTTCTCAAGAAAAAAATGTTAAAACTATTTTTTGATTGTCTCATCCAGCAGTCTCTGTCCATGCCATTCAATAACAAATGTAGGCACTCTTTAGAAAACCATTTTATGTGATCAAGTATTGGTTTTCATAGCCCACGTGCCAATGGATATGTCAGCAGGAAGGCCTGTGGCTGTCGCAATACTAATTCATTCACACTTCTGATTACCTCATTTCCCAAATGTAAGTTGTTTTAAATGTAATATTCCATTAATTTATCTTTGAGTGTGCATAATCTATACAGCCACATGTCTTCTTATATTTAGTCTGCATTTTTAGGTTAAACTGGTAACTTGATGCACCAGCCTACACTCAGTTCCAACAGCCATGTGCTCCCTGAGCATGGGCATACAAGCTCCTGTAGCTTTCTGAGTTCTTTTGTTATTTCTCCAGGGCTCTATTGGGAAGAGCATTGCCAGCAAGTAGAAGGAGGTGATCCTGCCCCTCTACTCAGCCCTGGTGAGGCCAGACTTGGAGTGCTGTGTCTTGGAGTTCTGGGTTCCTGAGTACAAGTGAGACGTGGAACTTCTGAAGCAGATCCAGTGGAGGCTACAAAGATGATTACTTGACAGGAGCATCTCTCTTACGAGGAAAGGCTGAGGAAGCTGGGCCTGTAGACTCAAGAAGAGGTGACTGAGAGTGGATCTCATCAATGTCTATAAGTATATGAAGGGAGGATGCCAAAAGAATGAAGCCGGGCTCTGCTCAGTGGTGCTGGACAATAGGACAAGAGGCAGTGGGTAGAAACAGAAACACAGGAGGTTCCACCTCAATATGAGGAAGAACTCTATTGTGCAAGGGACCATGCACTAGAACAGGTTGTCCATAGGGGCTTTGGAGACTCCCTCACTGGACACATTCAAAAACTATCTGGACACAATCCTATGCAATGTGCTCCAGGATGACCCTGCTAAGCAGAAAGGTTGGACAAGATGCCCTGCTGTGGTCCCTTCCAACCTCACCCAGTCTGTGTTTCCTGCTCTTCTTTGCACTGCCTCATCACCGTGTGGGATTTGTTGCATTAAGCAGCTCCACAAATGGTCACTTCAGGCATGCATTAACTATACACCCTTGTATTTCACAAGTTACACAGTCCTCTTCAAGCTCCTGCTGGGACCACTGCAAGCAAATCTCATGTATGAGCAAACTGGTTATTTTTATGCCCGTCAGCTTTCATTCTTTTTGTTGGCCAACATGCCTGCTACATAAATAATCATGGTTTAAGAATAGAGCTAAATTCTATTTCTCTGTTTGACATGCTGAACTAACTGCAGATATTCTCAGCTCAGATTTTTAGAGCAGTTTGTAAACAGCACAAAAACCAGATGTGACTCCAAGGATACTCTCATGTAAATACAAAAAGTCATAATTCAAAGTACAATGTTAAGTCTCAGTAATTCACACCAATTTGAGTTTTCCACTTCAATGACAACAACCCTGACCTGACAAATACTACTCTGTAAATTTGTATAAAATTGAGTACCTTACAGGGTCTCAAAATCATAGTCACATTATAATAACAGCAGTGGACTTTTCCCTGGAGCCCAGTACTTACACACATTTTCTAGAGTGCCTGAGGAATGTAGGTGCATAGACACTACTGAAGGTCAGTGGGGTTTCCATGGCTAAATCCCTAAGACATGTTGGAATTAGTAATTCAGGAACCATATAGAGCTATTCATTCCTATATTTTAATATAGATAAAACAATAGGATTCATTTGGACAGATTCTGAATCACAACTGCTTACATACCTTTACAGTGAGGTAATACATGTTGGCAAAATCATCTCTAATGAGAGAGAGAGCATCTGAGTCTGGCTGTGTCTGTTTATTTCTTTTGCTTTTATTCTCATGGGATTTTTCTCTTTATCTTCAGCATTTTCCATTCTCAAGGTAATTTTTTCATGTGTGTATTGATATACAGAGTGTTTTTCTTCTGGCCACACACTTTTCTCTCTGCATCACCAGGCTGAATTCAGAAGGAATTAGTGACTTAGCTGCTTCCTTCTCCAAGTTATATTTACAATCTTGATGACAGCATTTGTGTTAACTCCCTCTTGTTTTCTGGTAGAACTGAAGCAAAATTAAATGTGTTTGTTAGCCAGACACAAGGGAAGCTTTTGGAGTTAGAGATATGTCTATGGTACCAGAACACTGTCAGGGACAAAAGAGATAGTCACACAACCCTTATAATTCTCCACCCATACCCATCCAGATTCACTCTCCCTCACTTTCCCAGACATGTAAGTGGGATTCTAGCCTGGACAGTCTTGCAGAGCCCACTGATCAGCAGCATTCATTACATTAGAACACTTCTATCCATTACAGCACAAAATCCATCAGTGAAGAAACAAATCATTCATATAACACATGAGCCAATATTATGTCTGCATTATGGAAAGGGAGTGCGCCTTGAGCAAACATCAAACCCTGGGGAGCTATCCCCAGCAGGAGACTGCACATGAGGTCTTTTCCCTGTGAGCCCCTGAGAGATGGCAGACATGGATACAGAACAGTGTATGGGCTACACAGAGACATGCACTGGACAGAAGCTGCTGTTGGACACACTGCTCATGCTACATATTGGATTTGAGCAGTTAAATGGTCACTGTTTCACCCCACAAATGTGAGAAACAAGTGCAGCCAAGTCTAGGTGTATAAATGCTGTTCACTGCACTGACATTGAACCAAAACATCTGAAACTGTTTTGTTTGAGTATTCAAACAAACAATAAAAATAAAAGTCATTTTAGTAAAATATCATGTTGGACCTGGAGTCTCAAGGATATAAGCCATGTGAGGATCGAACACTCAGTGTTCAGATCCTTCACAACAGGAAAGCAGTAAGATTTAATTATTTTATGGCTGGAAGATAAATAACAGTCCCTGTAGGAAACTGCAAGTAGTATTGCAAAAGATTAGCCTTCTTTGGTTTTGTTTTCTTTTGCACATGGTAATATAGTTGCTGAATCATTATTAATAATTTTTTATGTCACAGTAATGCTTTAAGCAACCCTTCAGGTCAAAAATTAAAAAAGATAAACCCTAAGAAATAGCTCCAGCAGAGCAAGGGAGATTTTGTTTTCCCTGAACCTGGACCCTCTTGTACCTGCAGTTGAGCTGCTCCCCAAACTGCCAGTGCCACCCATGCATGTGGTACTTGGGGTGCTACTGAGCAAGTGGTACCACTTTCCTTTCATCTGCTGTGGAAACTCAATCACCCCACAGATCCTTAAGTCCCCAGGAGATCTGTCAAGGAAAATAAAACAAGCTTGGCATGCACTCAGCTATGATAGTCAATCTGAATAATTCCCTAGCTTTGGTATCAGGCACCATGCAGCTCCCACTCACCTCAGTAGGAGGGAACTGGCCCTGTGCATTGCCCAATTTATCAACATGATACATTAAGTCTGTCTGGAAGATAAACAAGGGGACATATTGCGGTGACATACGAACTCTTCTCAAGTTGTGCATCCTAGGAGATAGATTACACGATGAACATGTGCAGTATGCCTTTTCCAGCTTGTGCTTCTGAACTGAACTGTGATGTCCTTCCTGAAGAAAAGCTGCATTTTATCTCACAGATAAAGCTGGCTATCCTTTCAGGAGAAGCCTCTCAGAATTCACTTCTCAGGTACTCAAGTGCCTAATGAGAAGAGATTCATAACCCTTTGCATGATGAGATTTTGTGTTGTCTTTCTCTTTGGAGAGAGGTGAAGTAGTACATTTCCACTCAGAGGAAGACAAAGGAAAAAAGAACAAGCCTTATACTATAAAACCATCACAGTCCCTGCCTGCCTCCTACCAAAGCTATTTGCAAAGGCAAATCCACCTCAGTTCCATGCTTCCCCTCTAATTCATCATCACTTGAGAGAGAAGAAAGAACAAACACACAGTAATTTTTAAAAGGCATTAGGAGTAATATTGTGACAAACAAGTCAGCAGCATTTCAGCACCTCCAAACACAGAATGGCAGAAGTGTGCCTGTCAAAGTACAGCTACAGAACAATTTCTGGACTTGCCATCCACAGCGCAAAGAACAAAGGTAGGAAATCTCCAGGAACCTGAAAGACACATAAAAACAGCTTCCCTTCTCCCAGCCAAATTGATCTGGGGACCGTTTCACTTCTTATGCCTTTGAAAACTTACCCTCCAAACATAGTGGATGTTAGAGTTATTATAAAATCTGCTACACCTGGACTGCACTAACTGAAAAGAGATTATCTGAAGATAGTAATCTTTTAATAACATCTTTTCAAATGATCTGTTCTCCTCTTGTCATTGATATGTTGTCATGTGCTCAAAATGCATTACAAGTACTGATGCTAAGCTTGTGTCACCTGGCTGGAGAAAACGGGTTACCATGGGAGTTTTAAGAAATCAGTTACAAAAAAATAACCCTCTTAAAAGTAAATATATTAGTGTATGGGGATTATACAACCCAGATAGCTAGACTAACAAAGTCTAGCTAGTTGGCACTAGATATACACTTAGATTGTATTGAAGTATTATTTAAAATTCTAGGTGCTTTAATCCAGCTTTTTACATTCACACCAGTTACTCCAAGGCTATAGGAATTTATATTTTACCTTGTAGTCTGTCTGGAATTTGTATTATCTTGTAGTCCCAGGAACAGACAAAATGCAATGTCCTGAGGCCTTCAACTCACATCAATACTTTCATCAGGTTACTTACTTCCCCCTTACAACCTTGCTCCCCTAGTGCTGGGGCCTCTCTAGGTAGCATATTTGGGCTGGTGGCTCAGAGTTGCTCAGACACTGGGCCAGGTGGGTGCTATCACCAGGTAAGAGCATCCAGACCTGTCCATGTGGAGTGTCCTTTTGCCCTAAAGCATACAATTCAGCCCTTGAGATCTTAGGTCCTCAGTGGTAGCCACTGGGTTACCCCAGGGCTATCAGGCTGCTACCTGCATTTGGCTCTACAGAGCTCCAAGGAAAAAGCAAAATAGATTGGTAATGACTTATCTCTTCTCCACTTGCATCTGTGTTATGCTACAGCTATGCAAATATGAGCAAACTAGAGACCTTTTTCTCACCTTACTAGGCAGTTTATGTGCACACAATCACATATCAGTAATTGATCATAACCCAGGTTAGATGTAGCTTTTGTGTCCTCAGCTGCCAAGGAACAGATGAACCCAACCACTGTTGTCCTGGGATGTCAGCACAAAGTCTCACTTTGGGCCTGCTCCACTCAATATTCCAGAAAAAATTTGGGTCCACTTTTTGCCCTAAACACTCTCACACATGGTGCTCAGGTGAGCCTGGGTGGCATTTAACACTGTGGTTGGTAAGCTGAAACTTGGAAAGGGGTTAGAACTGGGACTGGCTAAGGTGTTGTATTTTAAAGTGTGTATCATGTCAGTCCAAAAGAAGCAGAAGTAACGGGGTCTGCACATAATGGCAATAGAGCAGCCTAAAGGACTAATGAAACAGAAGGCACAGTTTTGTCACTTTTATACTCAGCTTCCATGCAGCCTCCTCAAAATCCAGACACACTCCCCTCTGCACAGAACTACAATCCACACATAAAGGAATATGCAGTGCAGTTTGGAGAAACAATATTAGGTTGGAAAATTTTGGACTCTTTCTCTCACAGACACAATCGGTGCCAGTTTTGTGTATCTGTCTACCTGCACGAATGAAATAATTACCACGCTACAGCATTCTGCAGTAATGATCATTAACTGCAGTAGCAATATTGCAGACTCTAGGGCCTTATTGTAATCTCCCTCATTTCTGTGTTAAACTACTCTAACTTCATTAGCTTCACTAGAGATACTCCACTTTACACCTACGTAATTGAGAGCAGAATCAAACCTCCACTGCTGTGGAAAATACTGGGTAGTGCAGCACTTTTCAAATAAAATGTAATTAACATGAAACTCTAGATCCATATTGCAATTTGCAGAATGATCACTGTGGGTGCAACATGACTTCCAACTCCCTCTCTCATCTTAATTTAGTTAGAAATAGGGCTGCTTGTGTAATATTTTCTCCATAGCAGGAAACAGGCATATTTCTTTTCCTATTGTTATTTTTTTCTCTTTATAAATCTTTGTCAACAAAGGATTACTTGCTCACCTGAGAGAGGCAGTTAAAGTCAGATACTTGCCCATAATTAGGGAAACTTGGAATCCTTGACAGTGAACACCTGGCTTCTCATTACTACCTGAATTTTATACTTCCAAGTGTTAATCTCTCCTCAGGGTTTGCCTTGGAGTTTCATTCTGGTATTCAATGAAACCATCAGGTTTTCCAGGCACTGACACCTTTGAAATGTTTTCCACATGGGAACCAATATGAAACATGTGTGATTATTACTGATTTTGCTGTGTTGATTTCTATTATGGTAGCACCCTGGAAAAAATAGTACAGACAGCAGTAATAAAATCTTTCATTGAATAACTTTATACAGCAGGAAGAGTTGTGTTTGAAAGGGCTGGTTTGATGGGAAAGGGGGGGGGCATTGGTATGATGAATGGTGTTATCATGATTATAACTTTGTTTAAAGGATTCTAAGAACTTGCACATTTTTTAGCCTTGAGAGTAAGTTCTACCAGCACTTCTTTCCTCTTAAAAGCCATCATTTTTACCATTCCTCACAGGTCTAGATGAAATAGATGGGCTAGCTGGAACTCAGCTGGGAGCATGTTGATTGTGAAGTCCCAGCTAACACTACAGAGCTACAGTTCAGGCAAATTACTGTAATTTCCTTTACTGAGTGCAGAATTTTCTTCCCAATCTTTACCAGTCTTATGGGCAGGAAAATTTTCTCATTCTCACAGGACCAAATGTGCAGGTAACTTTGTACTTTTTATTCCAGACACTGGAAAACCCAGGCAAAATTATATCTCTGGGGCTTTTCTTCTTTAATCAGAAGGATTTACTATCCTGTACCTGAATAAAGGTTGTTTAAATCACTCCAGGCCCAAAGCTCTTATTGACTACTGCAAGGCAATAGAGGTAACAAGAAATCAAAATCTTCTGAAAGAAAAACACCAAGGGTAAGAGTTTCCATGAGGCTGAAACTCACTCAGAAACATGAAAACAAGTGTCTTTTAAACAACAGTGCATTTGATTTTGGAAAACACCAGATGCCAATGAGAAGAAAAACACCCAGGTTTTCTTTCCTTGATCAAGTCCAAACTCTGATGCACTTGACAATTTTTTAAGTTTTCAGTGAAGTCAGGGATTGCAGACTTACTGCAGGAGTAAGTAGCATGCTCAGTGAAAGAAAATATGTAAAACTTGTTTGGGATTTGAAGTGGAAAGAAAAAAAAGGAAGCAAAGCAGTGGAAGACTTTGTGACTGATCTAAGCCTGAGCATCTGAATTAGTAGGAAAGAGCAGTTGTCATAGAATCCCAGAAGAAAAATACTGAAAAGATGAGAAACCCCAAGTTTACCTATGGTGAGCTTTAAATGTGAAATGAAGTAGGAATGCCAAAAGTAATTAAAACATCAAGAACTCAAAAGTACTCATCAAAGTAGTCTTTGTTTTGAAGTTCAGTAAAAAAAAATGGAAAACTCCTTTGAACTACAAGGTTCAAGTCAGATTCCAATGCCTAATGTGTCAAAGATGCTAAAAATGAGCAACAGTATAGTCCAGTAGAACAAGAGAGTCTGTTCTCCACAGAAGACACAGGAAATTTGATGTCCCTATTTCCCAGAACTCAGTTACATTTAAAAGCAACCAGAGGCCAGTTATTACCACTGACAAAAGACACCTGAAATATTTTCCCCTGAAGAATATTTTCTTTCTTTAGTTGCACAATTATGATTGGAGTTCTGGATACAGGCCTGGGAGACACTGCTGCATATACTTTGAAGGAGACTACATAACCTTGTTATCAGACCTGGAAAGCAAGCATGGTTCCCCAGACCTTTTGTGAGGTCCTAGATGCATGACATTTCCCAAATTCCTTGGGATATCCAACAATCTTACCAGTCTCCTGGTTGTTTGTGCAGCAGCTACAGACTACTCACTTCAACTCAGCTGAGCTCAGGTTAAATAAATAAATATATCTTCATAAATAAATTCTTCAGATTATTCAGAAAATAAAAATAAAATAACCCAAAAACAAACAAAAAACCCACAGACTATACCACAGAAACAGTGTACATTATACACTATATTTGTATGTCATGCAAGGGAAAGTTTAACTTAGATGTTTCTTCCCTCAACATTTTTTCAATCTCCATTGACTATTTCCTTCATTAACCTCCTTCTCCTCAACTCCCTACAGTCTGCTTCCCTTCTCTGTTGTAATACCCTTCCTGACTCTGCCTTTGATTTTATGCAAATTTGGGTTATCTGGGGTGATGATTATAGAACTGAAAATAGAATAATACAATAGTCCTGTGCTAGAGCTTTTGACTCAAACAAAGTATAGAGGATCACTCCCTGCTCTGCTGGGAGCATTTCTGAGCACTCAGTGCAACTTATGCAATCCTTCAGATCTTTCTATTTGCCTTACAGCTATGTGTGTCAGGAATTAGTTGGCTCACAGGGCTACAGGGCAGATTTGTGCAACAATCCAGGCCTCTGAGACTGCTGTCTTGCCTCACAGACTTGTGCCCTGCCGCAGAAATGACACAATGCCAGCTTTCCCATTTCTTCTTCTCTTACAGAGACTAGTTCTCTGTTAAAAGACCTACATAGATGAGGTCATGAAATATGTTGTGATGGTGCCACCTGTGAAGAGTTGTTGACTCTGCCCCAGTAAAACTGACAAACTTGATTCACTGATGAAGTTACAAGGCAAAATGTTGGGCTCTGAAATGTTTCTATGAATTCAACTAATGGGTTCTCACAAGATGAGGAACTCTGAGGAAATACTAATCTTAACAACCATGACTTTTCCAATTTTGGCTAAAGAGACTGATGAACCAGCTTTTAATTTCTGACAAGAGAAATGAGGAATAAAAAAATCCCAGAAGTATTTTAGAAACATACACTAAAGCAATGAAGGAGTAAGGTCAAAAAACTCATAGTACAAAGAAACATTACATTCATGTGATGGGGAGGATCTGACTTAGCTAATGGATCAGCTCAAGATGTGGAACTGCTGTCTTGTACAGAAAACAGAAAAAGAGGTATTTAAACAGAATCAAGAGTACCTGCTTCCAGCATAAATGATGTATCAAGGGAATAAGGAAAGGGAAAAAAAAAAAAAAAAAAAAAAAAGTATGTAAGATTTATCACATTTATCTTATGCTAGTAAGTAAAGAGTAAAAGAAAACCTGAACAGAGACCTCTGAGTTACTATTAATAAATATACCCATGTGACCCTGCATACTTGAAATATAAAATAGTGTGCTCACATACTTGTCACTAGTGATTTCTAGGAAAACATGTTTTAATTTGTGAAGCTTAAAGACTTGGTTTTTTTTTTAAGTGGAGGGAACAAAAAAAAGTTGTTTGGGATGAGAAGAAATGTTTCATTTTTTGTTTTCCAATTCAGTCAACAGCAAAATCTACTTCATTGCTAGCATCACTTGCACGTCAGGCATACACACAAGAAAACAAAAAAAACCATAGATTTATGGTGTCTGTTTCAGTAGAGAAACCCAAGGGGAAATTCTGTTTGACAGGCAAAAAAAGGAAACAGAGGGGAAAAAATTCTTAATTCAAAATCTCTAACTGGATTAAAGTGACAGAGAACTAATGACTACAAGCCTCAGAAGCTGAGACTTCCATCTCTAGGTGTGCTGGTGTTTCTATTATGAGCCTCCACTTCAAATATAACTACAGAGATGAAATTGATTTTCTGGTTTTATGACCTTTTTAAAGGCACATTAATGTTCTACATAACTGAGTATTTGCACAGTACTTTATTATGTGAAATACCATTAATTTCAATGGGAGTTTGTGTAGTATGGTAACGATGTCATTAAACAGTGCTGTTAAACTCATTGGGCTATTTACCATCCTGAATTACACCTGGACACCCCCTCCCCCTGAGCAGCAGGCCTCTCCCACACCTCAGTACCTGAGTCACACAGTGTGCCCCTGCTTCCCCTGGCTAGCAGGGGTGAAAGACCAAAGCTCACCAGCTGCAGGTAATGACTAACAGGAGATTTTGAAACATGGCCCACGTTATATCCGTCTGCACAAGAGCAAGATTTGTCCAAAAGACACTTACAGACCTTTACTGTGTGGCTATGCCATGAGTTGGAATGGCTTCACTTATTGTTTTATTCTAAAATGTTCCAGGTTTATTCTCACAACACCTTTCTGAATAAGAAAAAGATTCCCTGGGGTTAAACTGAGTCACACATAGAAGATATGATCTGCACACTCCAGCAGCCTGAGTCCTGAGCAGCATCCTAGCTAGAAACTGCTTTACAGACCATTACAGCAACCAGTTGGAACATCAGTACATGATGTTTCATAGGCGATTATTTTCATTTTAATCTATGGATAATAAGTTTCACATTCAAGAATTTTCAAGACTTTGTCCCTTTAATGTTGAGGCATTACACTGCAGCTTCAGGAAATGCTTGGAATAGGGGAGTTGAGTAAACTACACCATCTTTGAAGTAGCCCAAGGAAGTATTATGCTCAGCATCACTGTTCTAAAGTATCATCAAATGTCTTTGCTCTGTGTGCCAAGCTGAGAGAAGAACACCTTTACTACCCTATCCATGCTGGTTGCCTTGAAGAGAGGAGAGAAATTGATGCACAGATAGATAAGGGAATGAAACGCTGGAGTGCAGCCCTGCAGGAGGAGATCTGAGGCTTTTGATTGGTGATAAACTCAATTTGAGTCAACAATGTGCAGTTAAAAGGACCAATCATATACTTGGAGTGCATTGAGCATGAGGTAGCTAACTGATCTAAAGTGATTGTCCCACTATACTAATAATTGGTGAGGCCTCACCTCAAGTACTGTGTATGTTTTTGGGCTTCACAATATCAGAAGGATATAAAAACTTGAGAAAGTAGCCGAAGAAGGGCAACAGAGGTGGAGACAGACAGTAGGACATCACCAGGACTGGTTGAGGATCCTAGGTTTGTTCAGCTCAGAAAAGAGGAGACTGAGCAGTGACAGCAGTGACAGCATTGCTGTCTGCAACCCCTCAAGGTGTAGAGCAGAGAGGAAGATGCTGATCTCTTTTGCCAAGTGTCTGATGATAGAACACAAGGGAATGGCTTTCAGCTGCATCGGATGAAGCTTGGACTGGATATGAGGAAAAGGTTCTTCCCTGAGATGGAGAACTGAAAGAGACTACCCAGGGAATAGGTCATTGCCTCAGGCCCGTTGAGTATTCAAGCAGCATTTGAACAATGCACTTAGATGCCTGATTTAAGTTTCAGGTTTCCCTGTATGAAATAAAGAGCTGGATTCAATGTGAGTGCCTTCCAACTCAGGATCTTTTATAAATTTATGAAAATACAGACAGCCCCATCCTCAGCTTTCCACTTGATCTAGAGCCAGCATGCCAGAACAGGCCAGAAACCAACAAGGGCCTGGTATGAGGGAAGCTCTCACTTTCCATCTTCACATCACGGCTTGTAGCCCAAATCATCTCTTTGACTTTAACCTCTGTCATTTTCTCTCCTTCTCCGTAATGGGTTTTTTTTTCTTTACAGTGGTTTCTTCCTGTCCCACTGAAGTCAATGAGAAATAAGATCAAGCTCTTTATTTTTCTTTTTGGGTTTTTGGGTTGTTTTTTTTTTTGGTATCTAATTTGGATTGCAGTTGTACTGATTGACAGCGCGACTACGACTGCATTGAATTGCTGCCCAACTCAGTAATCTACTTTAGTGTCTTAATTAACTAGAATCAAATTTGAATTGAATTGCTTTTCTTAGAGATCTTTTAGGGTAGTTGTCAATCCAAAGGTAAAGGCTTTTATAAAATAGCTACTGCTTTTTATTTTGTACAATTGCTTTAGATAAAGATATTTTTCTTCATCTCTTACCTCTCAGTACTTGCATTTTTCTAATTCATATTTCCTTCTATTTCCTTTTTCCATTTTTAATGTATTCTTTTCTCTTTCTTATTTTTAATTAGCTTTCTATTTGAATTTAATTATTTTTTCTCTTTCATTTAACTCCCATCTTACATAGAGCACTATCTCACCATCCCCTTCAATAAAGCTCTGTCTCACAGCTTCACCTGCCTCTTTGAATTCTCAACTCTCTAATTTATTTTTCTTTTTCTAATTCCCCTCCCCCCAATAATTCTTATTTAACTCATGAGTTTCTGTTCCAGACACAGAGCCTAGGTTTCTCCCCTTTCGCTTCCCTTACATCAATGCAATTCTGTGGGTCCCAAAAGAGCAATATCAGATCTGTACTGTTCTGGTGTAGAGAAGTGACAGCCTCACAAAGCAAACCCAGTAAAGAAAACTGAGATGTTTCCTTTAGAACACAGTGGGAAGCAACTGTTCAAAGTATGACAGATGATAGGAAAAAAATTCAAATTTCTGATCCCATGAAGGGAGAAGAGCATTGCAGTAAGCAGATAATAAGTATTCCTTCTCTTTATCCATTCCTTACCAACATTTCTCTTCCCACTCATCTTCTTACTACAAAGTCCACATACAATGTCTCTTATGGGCACAGATTCTGATCTTGTTTTTACTGCTTTTACTCTGTCTCCACTGTGTTAATTTCTGTTCACTTCTCTTGAGTTACATAAGCATTAGCAGGAGCAGACTCAGGCTCTCTGTTGGACTGGGATTTTCTCTTTTTTTTTTTCTTTTACTTTTTAAATTTGATGTCCCAGCTGATCTTAAGCAGATGGCTTTTTTCATTTCAGGAGCAGCTTAAGTCTGCACTCTCCAACGTACAGCAGTTATCAGTTAATGAGATGACTTGTACCCTTGTCCACACTTGCATCACTACGGCTGCTTAAATGAGTTGATGTGCTGCAACTGAGGATTAAACCATCTTTTTCAATCCTGCATGCACTGCAGCACAAGCTACTCACTCCAGCAACCACGGAAGAAATTGCAGTCCTGGGAAACCAAGATGAGCAGAAGCCCTTGTGCATTAAAGGTAAAGCAAATTCAGCAGCAGAAAAATGAAAAGAGGAACATATCCTCTCCCTGCTGTTCAGATGCTGCTGAAATCCCCTACCATTTTCTTTTCAACTATACGCTGTTTTGTGTATTTTCACATCCTTTTTTAATCCACCCACCCATGCTTCATTTTTGTAAGGTGGACTTTGAATCTGCCAGAGCTAAAAATGTTACCCCAAAATTCTTGTCTGTAGAATACACCATTCTAAAACCATGCACATAGAGTATAGGAAATGTGTTCTAGAAAAAGAAGAAAATTCCTAATGTTGGAATACAATCTTTGAGACTTCATGATTCCAGGGTGAGGTAACCACTCTGGTACCATGAAGCTCAAAGTAGAGTTACTTTTATGGTAACACTACATTTGTTGATACCACAAGGAACTCAGAAATTTTGGCAAAATGGTTACAGAGGTTTTAAACCAACTGTGGGACCCACCAGGTATAAACTACTACCTGGCCATTTAAATTGGGGAGCTGAAGATAATTATATACACCTTTTGGTTGTTATTGATTACAGAAACACCACAACCTAACTATTTTCACCCTAGGGCTAACTAGGTTCAGATGTACACTCTCCTTTCTATGCAGACTGCAGAAAACAAAGATGTTTTAAGAAAGGCTTGGAAACTGGTGTCCATTTATCTGTGCAAAAGTATAATTTGTTCAGAGAACCTAAATTAATTGTTCCATTTCCCTGCTACAGAGATAAAATTAATAATGTTTCTTCATATGTGAAAGCAACATTTGCACTAACGTGGTTATATTTGTCAAAACAAGAAAAATACTAACTGAACAAATATTTTTTCTGTCATATGCTATTACTCCCTCCTCTGAAAAAAATCTGGATTAGACTTCTTTAACTTATTAATGTAGAGAGCTAAGGCACAATTCTTATAAGCAGCTTTATGTAGTACAAAGACTCGGAAAGATCCCAACACAGCTCTAAGCACTATGCAGACACCTACAGAAAGACAAATCCATATACCCACTCAGCCCTGAAAGATATTTATACCAGTGAAAAATGTATTATACTGTCATTCTGGTTTGATGGTAACTGAGGTCCATCAGCTAATTAATTGTGTGTAACACCAAAATAGTGCTGGGGGACACAACAGTCCCTGCCCTGGTGGCTTCACCACTACTTTCCCAACCTTTCCTTGTTAAACTGGCATGAGCTCTACACACAGGCACTGATTCTTCAGATTTAGAAAGGATTCAAAATAAAACACACCAAAACAAAAACCCCATTGTGTACTTTCTGATTAATTTTTGAGTGCACCTGAAGCAATTACAAGAGTAGTACTGGTATTCTGCATAGAGTGTGTCCCTTAATGTGTACCATAATTAGAGGAAACTTGGATCCCAACAGATATGGTCTCCAAAGACTTGAGAGATTGGGGGGGGGGNTTGCCCCTCTCAGCACAGACCAATGCAAATATATTGGCTGAAAATTAACACAGTTAGGAAGGAAACATCCCACAGGGACAATCAATACTCAGTAAATGATAATAGGAACCCTGTGCAAGCAGCTGTGATCTGCCCTCTGAAACCTAGCACCTGTCCAGGACAGCAATCAATGCTGGTCAATGGGCAGCTCTCCTTACAGCTCAATTCACAGTAATTGTTAGCTGGAACCAACATGGTGGCACCCATGCTGCCAAATGGTGTCCCTTTCTTGCTAAATGCAGGTAAACAGTGACTTCCCCAAACAACAGGCACTGATCTTTTTAATCTTCTGACTTGGCTTTTTCCAGTATACAAGGGAGATCCATAGAATCCACAACTAGAAATTAAGTTATTCACTCTAATTTCAGTTTGTGTCAAGGCATGACAGGCACTTCAATTCAACAGCAGCAATTTGGGTTTAACCATCTCCATCAGTGCCATGTTTGTCTTGTATTTTATGATTATTATTACTGAACCTCATTTATAACCTTTTCAAGAACAGTAGAAGAGCTGAACTGGACGTGCTCCAAGCAGGTTCTGGAGACGCTCCAAGCAGGTTGGTATTTGAATTATTCTCCACAGGACAGAGAAATTTTGCAGGCAGTGACCTTTACATCTGAATTTCATCACTGAAGACTGCCTTGTCACAGCCTATGTGCACATCTCCATACAATCACACTGGAACATAGTAAAAAGGGGAAAAATGGATATTAGAAAAGAATCATGTTTTTCGTGGGGTCCATTGGACAGGATGAGGAATTAGCCTGATGTAGTCAGCAACAGGTCCTGAGAACACTTACTTCATTCAGAAGAACCTTCTTGTCTCTGATACAATAACAAACAATATCAAGGCCTGCAGATTTTTAAGAAATTTTAAGCATGTCATTTTGACCCATGACTGTACGAAATCCTCCTAATAGTCTCCCAAATACTTCAGTGTACTTCAGTATCCTGAGATAGTGTGAAACACGTGCAGTAAACTAAACTCCAAGGAAATCAAGGTCTCATTTCTCTAAGTGCTATGCCACTACTCACATACTCAAAACTCGAGGTGTGCTTCATTAGGTGCCTGTAAATCTTCATTAAATACTAAAAGCCAGAAGAATGTCTCCAGAAGTTTTCAGGAAATCATAATAGCTATCAAAAATCCACTAAAGATCTCGTGGTTTCCAGTCCCTTGCTCTCAACATAATAATATCCTGTTTCCCACTAGAGAACCCAGTAGCATTAACAAACACAGAAATGCAGATTGAGCTTACTGAGATGCCAGCAAGGGCACTGAAAGGTAGACAGCTGAGCAGTGTACTGGAAAATGACCAGATATATTTAAACTGGCATGATCCAGTTAACTATATTCTGAAGTGATGCCAAAAGTTCAGGGGCACTGTGAGCACATCTTACATAAGGGACACACGTTTCTGCCATCTACTCCTGCTACTGAGCACAGCTGAGTGGAGAGCAGGGAGCAGAGGGCAGAGGATATCCTAGATTGTTCTTTCCAACTTGACACAGATTTCCATTTTGTCACGTTCTTCGCATGTGTGTTTATTTTCCTTGAATATTCAAGCATTTGG
The DNA here is from genome assembly GCA_013389925.1 of Aegithalos caudatus. NCBI lineage: Eukaryota > Metazoa > Chordata > Aves > Passeriformes > Aegithalidae > Aegithalos > Aegithalos caudatus. The sequence goes on from WEIU01015942.1 coordinate 83,568, forward strand.
TGCTTTACAGTTGCCAGAGCTTATGAAAAGTGCATATTTAGCTCAAAGAGTTCCCAGATGTGAATTTCAAAATGACACTGTGTTGATTAGCTATAGAAGGCAGCCAGTCAAAGAGCAGGAGCAACAACATGTGACTTGGCATTCCCCAGCCAGCCAGAAAATACTCACCCATTTAATTTTTCATGAATTTTCCAAAATCTGGGAATACAGCAAAAGTTAAAGGCAGGAACAAATGTTTCTGTTTTCTAATCTGTACTTAATGTCTTTCCTTATCATCACTACTATTTTGCCTCATCCTTTTTGTAAGGTCTTCTTCATGAGAAGACCTATGGGGTCACTGGAAAACAGTTTCCAGAACTTAAAGATTCCTCCTTAACTAAAGTTATCCCATTATGAAGACACCTGGGGCTCTGCCCCACCTCTGGGGGAAAAAATGAAATTACAGTGAAATGCCTTTATTTTCTCTAAATGTTATGCATTGTTTGCAGCTGATCATTCATCATCACAGCTCCCCCCATGAATGATTCATGAGGGGACAGCTGTTCCCAGGGCCTCTGCTCCTGAGCTTCACATACCACAGGAGGCTTCCACAGGCTGGGTATGCCACAAGCTGAGCACCTGAGAAGTGCTAATGCTTCTTCAGCTCAAAGACCTTCATTATTTCAAATGAGGGCAAGGCCACAATGCATCCTAACAGTTCAATTAAGGGGTATGGAAGGGGAAAGTGGATTATACAGAGAAATAAAAAAATGTTTCAAAGTGTAGAATAAGCCAGACTGCTGGAAATATATTTATATAAAAATAATCCCAGGATTAAATAGCCAGTAGAGGATTCTTCTAGTTTTTGCAAAATGCATGCATAAAGCACACAAAACTGCATTATAGCGTTGACATGTTCTGCAGTTATTATCTGGTTTGTGTCTTATTTTTCAAGAAAAGGACAGAATTTAAACTGCAGGCAGTACAAAGGACAGAGCAAAGGCAGTTTTCATATCCATTTCTGACTTTCTTCTGAGTCTTTCTTCTTTGTCCAACAAGCTGTATGTCTCACCATTTCATGAGCAGCATATATTGTGCTTTCTACTGCAGGCAGAACTAAACTTCTAATGAAGTTTCCCTGCTTTAAATTAATGATAATTTTAAAACAATATCTTCCCTCTCTACTATTACCTCAACTGAAGAAGAAAGGCTCAAGACAGAATTTTTAAAAATCTACTCAAAAAATCACAGTTGGTAATATTACAGTAATTGTTATTATAAGTCAGCTTTAAAAAAAAAATACAATTTTGCCCTAAGAAAATAGGAAACTGGTAGTAGAACTGAAGTAGCAAAAATTTCTGCACTGTGTCTAATGTTGCACAAATCAGGAACATATCTGATACCTTCTTCTTCTCCTTTGTATCCTTGCCCTTTAAGAAAAAAAAAAAAAAAAAGGATAAATCACTTCCAGGATTATATTCTACTAGCAATTTTAGGAAATCCCAAGACCCCAACAACTGCGCTGAAAAAAAGAGTGGTGTAACTCTTTCAAGCTCTACCAAAAAAAAAAAAAAAACAAAAAAAAAAAAACTGGATTGGCAAAATCTGATGCCATTTTTAATAAACAGCACAGATGTTTAAAATATAGAGAAAATGCTACTTAGAATTTGGGGTTTGAACTCTTTGAAACTGCTTCAATTGAAAAAAGCATCATGCAATGATATTTTCAAAATAATAATTCCTAACTAGAAAGCTTCAAAATGTGCAGCCCAAGTTTGGAATTCACGTCATTTCCTTCTTTAAGGAAGAGTAGTTGACAAAAATGCAGAATGGGATTAACTATTTATTTTTAACCACACAGCTTTTGTGTAGGTGTTCTTTATCCTTTTTGGCTAGTGTTTTCTCTCAGCCTCATTCTGACCTTTCACTCATACCACGACACTCAGTCTACTAAGTATTGAAGATTATTTATACCACAATCATTTTTTATACAGAAGTGGGCAAAGGAAACTCAGTTGTTTGCATATGCAGGAGGGCAATTTAAAATAGAATGAATTTCAGATGCAGCACTGGAATTCTTTACCATGTCTTCATAAGAGATGTACAAACCACTTAGTCTGCAGCGAACAAGGTTACAAGTCACACATCATACATACACTGGAATTACATGGTTTGTGGTAGACCTCTCTAACAGAGCCAAACTCTGTTCTCAATCTCCGGAGACAATGGGCTTGTGTTGATATAAAGTTGTAGAATTTGACTTTAAATCAGTAAGCAGAAACACCAGACAAAAAACAACAGGCCTCTGCAGACATATGTCATTGATCAGATATTACATGCACATGGAAATTTTTTTAGTTACCAAAGAAAACCATTTGTTGTTCCCAGAAAGACCAGTACCAAGAAATCAAATATTAAGTATGACCTTGAAAGCAGCACTGGTCACCTTTGTTGTAAGGGAAGAGAACCATGGGTTTCATCAGGAAAGTGGCGATGTGTCCATCCACCATTTTTCCCCTTAACAGTTAGTGCAGTTCAAATTCCTCATCACAGAGACATATGGCACAAACACCATCATACCTGCCTGCAGATGGCCACCAGCTGCTCTTGACTCCATTCACCACGTCTCACTGAGTCCAGCTGTCCAGTCAGATTTTACCCAGTGGACAGTGCACCCATCTGAGCCTTGAGCAGACAGATTCTCCAGGAAAATGCTCTGAGAAACGATGTCAAAGGCTTGTCTAAAATCCACACCAACAACACCCACAGCCTCTTCCTCATCCACCTTGCCATAGAAGGAGATCAGGCTGGTCAAGAGGAGCTGCCTTTCATAAGGCAGCCTGATGGACTCATTGTCCTGTACATACCACAGGATGGCACTCAGGATGATCTGTTCCACGGCATTCCTCAGAACCTAGGTCAGGCTAATAGGCCTGTTGTTCCCCATAGCCTCCTTTCATCTAGATGGGCATCACATTTGCTGAGCTCTCGTTAACTGCAACTGATTGGGATTGCTGACCAACTGATTGGGACTGCTTAGAAATAATTGAAGATGAGCACTTTCACCAGCTCCCTCTGTACATCTGGGGGGATCCCATTGAGCCCTATGTGTGTCTAAGTGGTGTAGCAGGTTGTTAACTATTTCCACTTTTATTTTCCACTGAATTATGGGGCTTCATTCTGCTCTCCGTCGATGTCTTCCAGCTCAGGGGCCTGATTAACCCTGAGAACAAGTGGTCTTGTATTAAAAACTGAGCAAAGGAGACATTATAACCTCATCTTTTTTTTTTTTTTTTTTTTTTTTTTTTTTTTTTTTTTTAAAATTTTT
>WEIU01015942.1:90012-159282 GCA_013389925.1 Aegithalos caudatus
CCCCAACACAGACACACTCACGCATTGTAATGAATCACAGACTAACCACTACATTATTCCAGCAGATTCAAAGGACTGTAGAAGGCTGTGGGGGTGGTTGTCCTGCTGCTAACAGTGCCAAAGAGTTGCCTCATTTCACTTGAGAGAAGGCATTCCAACATTACATGAACAGAAGGGCTTTAAATCTTCTTTTCCCATGTATGCTGTGCTTGCTATCATGAATGCAGGTCTCAAATATTAACTATTTCACGTTATTTTAATTAACAGTCCACTACCTGGTATGCATGGCCAGGCACTCAAAATCCACAGAATGATTTGAAGTATGCACACTTTAATGGAGAGACTTTAATGGAATGCCCTGACTTCCATCCTGGCTCACATGGGCTGAGGGTCAGGCTCTAAGAGTCTGCACATGACTGGTAATTTTTAAATTATTACAATGAAAGGAAAGACTGCCTTTTTAATGTCCAAGAACAACAGCTGCAATGTCATTGAAGTTGCATTCTGAGATGCTCCTAGACTGCAGCCCAAATAAGCATCCTAATGATACTTTGAAAATATGTAAAGCACTTCTTTTATATGTAATGATAATTCTGTCTGGGCACATTGTCTGTTTGTCCAGCCAGAACAGAATTAGAATCCATGAAACAGATTCTACTCTAATTCACACAATGTGCAGCAATAGTTAAAAAAAAAAAGGTTACAGTTTCTGTAAATAAGGAGAAACTTGGGCTACTTTATTTGTGACAATGAGCTTATAATTAGATAACACCTTTCAACCCCACGGAATCTCCAGGTTCTCTGAAAAGTGATGTGCTACACAAGGCTCTGCTTTATTTACATGCATCTAAAATTTAACAGTTCTTAACTAGCAGCTTCAGAAATTGTATAAAACAATAAAACCTTTTATTAAAGCAACAGAAATTTAATGGAAGCAAACTACAACTACCTGTACAGGAATTTGGGCAATATGGAAGCACTTCACCTCTACTCCTGTAAGAAATACCTTTGGAGCCTTTAATGATCATACATAATGATGGTCTTGTCTTGTTACCATATAGACAAGACAGCTTATCTTGCATAGTGTCGCAAAAGGGAGGACACAGAGGCGAAACAAATTGTGGTCCTAAAGGTGCATTGCTGACTCAAAGAACTATCATTCCTTACTGCAGTAATTCTTATGTATAGTAATTGTATGTATGGTCATTACTAATTATGTTATATATTGAAATTTCAATATATTAGCATTTATCTAGTAAAAAAAATATATGTGGTGGTAAACCAGCAACAAAATGTAGGCTAGCTTCTTGTCTTTAAAAAAGGATAAACAAAACAAGTTCATTAGGGTGCACAGCATTGCCTGCTGAAGGGAACAGCCAAGGTCATGCAAGTTAGTACGACTGACATCTCAAATTAAGCAAGTGATGACCTAAATGCAACATCAGAAGAAAATAATGCTTGAAAAAACAGTAATAGCTGATTATACTAGTGGGAGGTGAATTGGGAACAGAAAAATGAAGCAATACTACTTCCAACAAATCTCTCATATCCCAGCAACCCTTATATTAGACCAGTGTAAATACAGCAGCATCTCAGGAAATACCTGATGTATCCCAAGGTTATAATTGCTGTCACCGATAGATATCCTGCTTTTCTGGGTTCTTCTAGAGCATGTGAAGTTTTATGCAGGACGATATGAGTTTGTCAAAAGTTCTTCCAGTCTGAAAGACAATCTACCACTAATTTATAAACTCATAAAAGAAAAAAAGGAGCAGCTTAATACCAAAAGTCTTGGCTTTTTAAAGTAATATCTTGCTATATAAAGTAAGACAACCTAATGAATGATATCTGTTTGTCAGCACTCTGCACTCTGCACATTTCTTCACACTAACAGATTCATTAAAATCTGGAGATGAGAGAAGTTTGTAGCTCTTCTCCATCCTGGTCTTTCACTCAGTTTTAGCTAGGAAAGTCAATTGTCTATTTTCTTCTTCTTTCTTTCAATGACAGTTCTTGTACTTAAAATAAGACCTGGGGAACAGAGTTCAGGGGAGAGAGGAAGGATGCTAATATAATAGTATATAGTACTGAGAAACTTTAAGAGGCCTCAGCTGCTCATTAGGTGACATCTACACAGCCACCAGTGTGCAGGTGAATAAGGAAGGCATATCTTAGGGACAAACAACAAATCAAGTGTGAGACTCCAGAAATCAGATGGAGAAGAGGCCCCTGGGAGCTGGCAGCATGGTCCTTGATAGTAAAGTGACTTCTGTGAAAACATATAGATGCCAGCATATGGTTATGCCATCTGACTCCTTATTATATTTTAGAGGACAGGTCTGGTAATATCATGAGGTTATAATGCTACAGCAGTCCACAGTATGTGTGCTTCTCCCCCAGCAATACTTTTGTCTCTTTCACACACCTATCAGGCTGTGTCTGTCTGATTGACTACAGCAAGTGACTTTGGCAGGGCAACACACAGCCCTGAGGAGGAAGGGCTATAACATATTAATATCAGAATGTAGTTGATTACAATATAAGCCATGAGCTGAAATGAGCTGACTATAGCACAAGACATGAAGAATGTGTCTGTCTGCAGGGTCCCGCCGGGAGAATGCATCTATCTATACCTACAGTGTGTGGCTGACCCCAGGCAGCTGTCATGCAGTCAGAGTGGTCTGATGGAGTTGTCACCTATCAAACCATTGCACTGCCATCATTGTGGGTTTAAATACACCTCCTGTTGGCAGCTAACTAGGGTTTCTCTCCTGAAACACAGGAGGAGGAAGGAGTCTCATTGGGTTTGTTAAGTTTGTGAATCTCCATTTTGACAGAAAGTTTCATCCTTCAACCAGCAAGTGCCATTCAGCTCTTGCACTCAAGGGAGGGATTGATTCCATTATTAAGAATCTGATTTATTTTTAATAACCCTTCTGCTGTTTATATAGGAACACCCTGAATATTATAATCTAAAAAAAATCCCTAAGGGTAATTTGTTTTGGAATAAATATACTGTTTGGGATTTTTTGAATAGTGAACTGTAATCAAATGAGGTGCATTTTTTATCTGATATCTTATATGACAGCACTGAAGTATATGGAGTTTTTGTTTTCTGCTTCCAAAATATACAAGCAGCATTTAAATAATAATGCATTACAAAAAAAAAAAAAAAAAAAAAAAAAAAAAAAAAAAAAAAAAAAAAAAAGTTCTAAATAAATTCTTAATAAAGAACAATCAGTCCTGCAACCAGACCTATCAGGCCCACCCTTTCTGAAAGCCAAAGAGTCCACCTGCTCTGAGCTGACTGCTATATTTATATATGTATCAGACTGGGATTTGCCAGTTACCCTCTGCCAGTTGACAGAGCTCAGCCCTGCATGGTCTCAGAGAGGATGCTTAGGATAACTCTGCATGGGGCTGTGGCCATGCTCTCCAGCTGGTGCAGCATGCCTTCCCTTGCCCAGCTCCCCTTTGGAGCAATGGGCTCCTTCAGGCACTTATCTTTTCCTTAGTGGAGCAGCCCACTGACTTTCAGGTCTTACCTTCCCTGTCCAGATCTCCTGCCCCAAAGGTTTCACAGGGAAGCATTATTTGGCCTCACCTTTCTTTCTTCAGCACTGGTACATGATAGTCCTTTTAAACATCCCCAGTTGGAGCTTTGGATATCACCCTCCATACACAGGGATCAAGGAGTCTGAGCTTTTTCCTCTTCAGCTGCATGAGCTATTAGTATGTGAATGTTTTGTCCCTTTCTTCCCCTAAAAAAGAAAGCTTTAAATGTTATTTGCTTTGGATTCTGAGAAGTACAAACTCTACCACATGGCAGACACATGTGAATCCATATGCTAGCATGTCTGTAAAGCTGAGAGAGATTAAAGCCTGAAGTTTCTATTAAATGCTCTCCTTTTTCTCTTGCATGCAACATTTTTAGCTCAAGCTCTAAATGTTCACCGATTCATGAATATTTTCAAGCCAACTCTGTTCACTGTGATAAATCATACTGCTTGTATGTTGGTTTAATGACAGATAGTTACCTGAAAACTTCTAATGTAAAATGGTTTATGGCCATCTGAGGGGAAAAAAAAAAAAAAAAACCTGTGGTCTTTGCCTGACTGCTGGAACAGTATGACAGAGGAAACATACTGTATTCAAGCTCCACAGTGTGCCAACTTTCTTTCTTTCTTCTAGAAATGGACAGAACTGAAAGGAAAATGACTGCTGGCATATTGTGAAAGTACTTCCAAGCTTCAGTGATAGATGCAAACACAGACAAAACCCTTCATAGGCAATGAAAAGTTTTGCAAAGAAAGCTGAAAAACATCCTATGAAAGAAACAGGACTATCATGTTTAGTTCTTCCAACAAAAAGAAACAGACGGTCTTTAGGCTTATGTTCCAGAGTCAGATTTATTGTAGTTGCTAAGCCAAATATAGATATTAAAGGATGTTATTCACAGCGTAAAAATCACATATCATATTTGAGGTGACATAAAAAAGACCACATTTTCTTCTTTAACAGACCTTTTACAAGGATGGCACTTGAATCACCTCACATGACCATGGTGCATGACAATACAAACCAGCAGTTTTCTGACAAGGTATACCCTGCATGAGCTGCCCTGTGATAGCAGCTTGGATGTTGGACAGTAAATCTAGGACATCTGTAAATGTAGGACAGTCTCATTTAGCTGATCCCTATTGGCCATCAAATTCAACCCTTAATTTAGAGGTCCTCTGGGATAAGGAAACAGTTCTCTCTCTGTTCAGGGGGAGAATGAGAAACAAAGTGCCCGTAGACACCAGAGAGTTTATATTCTTCCTCGTGATGTTGACTGAGCAGCAGCAACTTTCACTGGAGTCATCATCAAGTGTCTCACCCATACCACACCTGTGATAATGAAAACAGAGTTCTTGCAGTTCTTCCTCTGCCAAGCCTTTTTTCCTATATCAGTCCTACATGTCAAGTTCTTTGTAGAATAAGGCATCTCCCAGTTCAGGTGAAATATGAAATTTCATTCCTTTGGGATAGTAATTTAAGAGGCAATGGAAAAAATTTTCTCCCTCTGCTGGGTGGAACTGCATTACCATAATACACGATTTTGCACTTAGCCTAAAAAAATCTGTTTCTTTTCTTGATTAGGAGTAAATCACATTACACCCCCACAGCAGGGGGTTGGAACTAGATGGTCTATAATGTCCCTTCCAACCCAGATCATTCTATGATTCTAAGATAGTTATAGTATCATCATTAATACCACATCACTCGGAATATTTCAGCTCTGAGTTCTGAGTAAGACCTGATAAAGATTTCTTGCAGGGTGAAAAGAAATATCACTATCTATTTTAATTATGAAAATCCACAAATGAAAAGTCTTTTATCCAAAAGAATCGAAGGGAATAAACTATCAATTCTGGCTTTCAGTGAGATCTGTGCATTAACTCCCAGTAGATGCCTTTGAAAATATTAGTCTGAAGAGCTCAGCCAAGAGTGAAATTTTGCTCAGTAAATCCAGAGAGCACCACTAACATCGGTTGCAGTTGCACTGAGTGGGAAGGATGAAGGGTAATTACAGTCCCAGCTGCCAATTCACCTCAGTTGCAAGTAATCATGATTTGCACTGGAATTAGGAGATGGGGAGACACAGACACTCTGAAAATCAAACCACTTTTTTAAAATGCTAAAACATGGACATAAGCACTTCATCTGTGTTTGAAAATCTTTACCTCAGTGACTAGGGAAGGTCACTAAATCTACGCAGGGATGTGAATGACACTAATATAATTGTGATCCCAAACAAGCTGATTATGCCTCCTCTTTTATTAAAAATATCATAAAGTATTTTGGTCCCTACCCAGATTACTACTTTAGAATCTTTTATAATTAGATAATACTAACAAGGAACTTCACATTACTAGCGTATTTTTTTTTACATGAAGTTATATGTATTTGTAACAAAAGTACTGTTGTCTATGACACAATTATTATACTATGATACCACTATTATTTACTAAACTATTGTTTACAACAACAACAGTTGTTTTTCTTTTATACATATCTGATAAAATGGTGTATTATTTAAACAGCCCTCTCATAGAAAGTGTTATTTACAGCAGATTAGACCAGTAATCTACCACCACCTGTAGCTCTGAAGGGAACCTCTGCAGGAATAAAAGAAGGCACGTCTCTGCAAGTGCAGCACTTCATTCCTGCCTCCCAGTCCTCTGTAATGTCCAGTGTTTTCCACAGAGGTGCCCTCCCAAAGCCCTGTTGTTCAGCACTCCAAGCAGATTCTCAAGCCAAACCTACAACAGCCGCTGCCTACAATTGCTGTTCTAATTTAGAGGAAACTCCATCCTGGAGTATTCATTATAGTAAATAAGGAGACAAGATACTTCAGGCAAAAAATAGAGCTCTACCATGTCACCTACCATTCTTAGCACCAAAAGTCATTTTCATACTATACCACTATACATGACCATCCAAACAGAAATGGCAAGTGGAATCAAAGAAATTTCCTAGGGAGAAAATCAGTTTTAATGTTTTGCAAAGTTTTTGGCTCAGTGGCTTATTGATAAAATGCAACATTTCTCTCACACCATTCTGCACATTTGTCAGAATATTTTCAATAGAAAACACTCCATTTCTTTCAGTGATGTGAGGCCAGCTTTGAAGCAGGTATGTTGGCCTTACTAAGCAACCAGTATCTTACTGATAATCACTCAAAAGCTTCAGTCCAGAGCAACTTATTGTTCTCATAATTGTCATATCTGATCACCTTTAAGAGCAGAAAATTTGGAAGCAGTAGGTAAAGATTAATAAATTAATTCCTTAAGTAAACACACCTGCATTTTCTCTACAGCAAACACTGCTGGCCACTGATCTGTATCTAATCTCTTCCTTTCAGAAGCATAAATTCAGCAATGATTTGGATTTCAACCCAGATTTGAAAGTTAGATATTTAATGGGCCAGACTAACCCCATGACATGCAGACATTTGGAATTCAAGAAAGAATATGACTGAGAACAATGTTCTCTTTTTTAACCTTAGCCCCCCTCTGTAATTTTTTCAGCTTGACAGTTTCAACCTGCCTCAAAACTAATCACGATAGAAAGCAACACTTTTACCTATTACTGACAGCCTTTACTTTGTATTCATGAGAGAGGGAAAGGGAAAGGGAAAGGGAAAGGGAAAGGGAAAGGGAAAGGGAAAGGGAAAGGCAAAGGGAAAGGGAAAGGGAAATTCTTTTCCTCAGGGTCATCTAATGAAATTATCTCCCTACAGTAGCTGAGCTAATTGCTTTTAACCCATGATTCTGTATTGTCATTTCACCTTTGCTGGCTATTTTGTAAGCATGTTTCCTATTAGTTTCCCAGAAAAAAACACTCCACCACTTAGAGTGATGTAGTCCTTCTTTGAAGGAGAGGTAAAGTACCTTGGTGCTTCTCCAGAGTGAGTTTTAAGCATCTGAAATGCACAGTTTAAGAGCACTATCCCTTATTCTCAGTGGAAACTATCCTACAGTGGAAACTATCCAGTGAATAATTATGAAGAGTAGCTACAAAACTCCACTTTTGGACTCTCTGGGAAACACCTCATTACATCCACCTCTCAGCTTTCTCTGGACATAGACATTTATCTAATATTCCATCTTAGCCATAAGTCATAGCTTTGAAGCAGGAATTAATTCAGGCAAATTTAGGAAGAAGGTCGGGAAAAAGGAGAAAATATACCAAAGGTCAAATTCAATTGTCATGGTGGCCAATCATAGGTTTAAAATACACAAATATAGACTTGTTGTCCTGCAGAAGTTTTAATATAAGGCTGTCACACACTTCCTAGCCACAAAGATCATCAGTATGTACTATCACTAAGGTACTGCAACATTGTTGTTATCACACGGAAAATATTACAGAAAAAAAGCACCTTTTTTATTAGCCAGTCTGCAAAACTCCCCTCAACCAACTCAAGGAAGAGTGGCCTTAAGCTGAAGGAGAGTAAGTTTAAACTAGATATTGTGTAAAATTTACTGTGGAGGTGATGAGACATTGGAACTGGTTTCCCAGAAAGGTTGTGAACTCCACATCCTTGGAAATTTTCAAGACAAGGATGGATGGAGCTCTGAGCAATCTGGTCTAGTGGAAGGTCCCCTACCCATGGCAGGAGCTTGGAACTAGATGATGTTTAAAGACCCTTCCAACACAAACCATTCTATGATTCTACATGCAATATCAAGCATGCTGTGACAGGAAACATCCTTCAGACAGGTTTACACAGTTCCACAAGGAGTCATAGTGAAATCAAGATATGTGATATAGGGACACACGTAGACCTCACTGTTCCCCTTCCAGGTACATATTAGAGGCTTGTTCCATATGCAATCAGCACATCAGCATAAATTTGTCTATACCTCCACTGCACATTTTCTTGGCTTTCTGTACACAGAGAAAATACACATCTAGTTTAGGTCTAAAGTCTTCAGATTATTATTTTCAGACTAAATGTTGTTGTCTGGACTATGCACAAAATGGGGAAGACAATCCATGTTATTTCTATATTATAACTCAACATGGATGAGTCAGATGACGACTGTTTTCTAATAACTACATGCCTTTTGTCTTCCCAGATTTATATAGCACCATGATGATTTAAGGATCACAGTGTTTGCCAAGGACCATTTTTATTATCAGAATTTAAAGACCAGGCCCAATATAAAAAAAACACCAATATAAAATTTCCATATTACAGCTGGGGTAAATTTTGAGTGCTATCTTGCAGGACAGGAAAAGTTTGGAGCATTACTGCAGCTGCATAAGGCTTTAGTAGCCTGCATGGATGAAATCATTTGGTTCAACTCAGATGATTCTAGCTAATAAGGGTTCAGAGTAATTTTCTTTCTACTAGTGTAGGGTGCAGGTGTGTCACATCCTGTTCTGATGTGACTAGCTGGGCACAAATGCCTCCCATAAAATTCATCCATGGCTGTAGCAACTGTAAATCCAATTACCCCAAAATGGCTGTTGTACTAATGAAGTTCAAGCAAACAATGCCGGGGGAGTGCTTCATGAAATCTCTTCCCCCACATCAGGACAGTCTTTCATGAAGTACAAAGAACAGGTGTGCATGTGAGCTAAGTTGTCTCTATTGTTTTATAACAAGCTCTCTCATTTTTTTGTACTTCAGCCCTGTGTCCATTAAATGCAATTCAGTGGGATCATCAGAGCTTGAAAGGGCAGATCAAACAACACTGAGAATCCCAGCTGTGCAGGCCCCAGTTCAGAGTGAACATTAACCTAGGCATTCAGCACTAATTTATTCTACTTGATACAGGAAGATGGTCTATTTTTGTGTGTTGTATGTTGGGCTTCATTTTTTCTTTTCTTCTGAAAAAAAAGTTATACAGAGAGATAGAGAAAGAGAGAGAGATATTTATGTATTTATGTGTGACAAACCAGGGCAATTTTTATATATGTACACACAAACGCGTGTGGCAAGGAAAATTATACATCTCCTGGCTAAATTTGGATATGCACAGGACTGGACTAGTGTGTCAGAAGACCCTTCAGAGAAGAAGATTATTTTTGTTATTATTATTACGATTATTATTATTGTTGTTGTTGTTGTTGTTGTTGTTGTTGTTGTTGTTGTTGTTGCTGTTATTATCGGTAAACACAACAATTCTACAAGCTTGTATTCATGTCCCTGTGGTGAAACCTGATGGCTGAGGCTAAGGATTTTGGTGAAAGCACATTTCTTAGGCAGAAGATGCTGATCAGTGATTGTACTTTGAAGGTAAACAGTGAAACAGTGTTGAGTTGGGTTATTTTTTTCCTTTTTAGTCCACTGTTAGCTAAAGTTCCAAGCAGGACTTCTGCTAGAAGCTGAAGACAAGAGATGTGCACAGAATAATTTATCAGAGAGGCTGCACCTCATGTGAAAAAACTATATGCATATCTCTCAATTTTGTAGTGTTATTTTTTTAACTATGAGAGATGTACAGTAGTATAAACCTCAAAAGAGAGTCCAGAACCAAAACCTTCCATTATCCCTCAGGTAAAGGAAGGCAACAGTATGGGGATTCATGTCCATGATGATGATTGCACAGATTGTTAAATTATGGACTTTCTCTCTTCCTGTTCTTTGCTCTGTACCAGATTGTGCTACATTAAACATTTTGCTTGTTTTGATTTTTCCCAAGTACTGAAGTTTATTTTGGATCAGTGAGGTGAAAAACTTCTGAAAGGCTCATGAGGCTCCCTAAGCCCGAGAGTCCAGCATTTGCACCTGTCAGGATCACGGTTTCCTTCAACAGATTGCTAACTTGGACATTTAGCAGACACATTTCTGCATTTATTTCCTTCCCTGCTTTAACATGAAAAGAAGCAGTATTGTGTAGGTAACATGTAATCAAAGGTTTCACTTGTCAGATTAAGTAGATTGTGATTTTTTTCAGAAGTGAAAGAAAGCTGCAGCAAGCTCTGTCTGCATTGCACAATCCCCCAGGTACACAGAGACAGTAGCTGGCTTGTGTTAGAGAATGTTAGAGGGATTAAAAGAGTATATAAAATAGAGGGGGGGGAAGGAGTTACTCTGATTAAGGAAAGCAGTGGTTGCCTGTGTGTTTATTTAAATCTTCACAGTCACATTAAAAGCCTAATTACTTTTTAGTTAAGGATTCAGGTTCTAGTGAGGACAATAACTATGAAGAGACAAGATTAATTAATGCAAAATATTCAAAGTCATGGAGCACAAAAAACTCTTCAATATCCATTGCCCTTAGATACACTTATATTAGTGAAAGGTACATCCAATAATATCACACAAATTTCTTCCACTGAAGTATTGCAACACTACTTTTCTCCATTCTAGATTAGCTTCAGAAATAGATCTAGTATTTATTTTTTTATTTAATACATATATTTACAAAACAGAAAGTGAACAGATCCTGGGATCTGGACGTTTACAAACACCATGTATCACAGCTACAGAAAGATACAAACAGTTTTCAGTCTGGAGGTCAACAGTTTCAGAACCTCCTAAGCTCATCAGTAGTTTAAGTTCCACAGATAAGCCCTGCTTTGGAAAGCAAGAAAATAAGAGCCTAAGCTTCACCAAAAAGGGAGAATCAGGCTCCTAGGTCACTTCCAGAAATCAGGTATTACTTTATTTGTATTTTTCAGAAATGTGTGCCTATAGTCATGAACCCTATTGGAAAGTAATACTGTGTATTACTGGAAAGTAATATGAGCCTTCAGAAACCTACCTGCTTTTTAGAATATGGAGCTATGGCCTCAAAGCATCTTAACCTCACCTACAGGCTGGCTATATCCGAGTCTTGCTTAACTTGGCACTGCTGTCTGAAAGGGACATTTGCTTTCCATTCTATCAGAAATGTTCACAAGCTGCTCCAGTTACTGCTTAGCCGTAACATTGTAAACAAAAATCACAACTAATAGTCAACATGAACAAATGTGAATGAAGCACTACATTGCTTCCCCCATTGCCTTCTCCCTTTGGACAACCACCCCTTTGGTGTCATCTCAGTAACACTAAGGAATAGAATTGTAGGTGCCCCACAACAGCTCGTCATCTCAGAATAACATTTATGCTGAGCCAGATCCTCCAGTTTTCGTGTGAGTTTATGCTGACAGTGCAGAGAAAAGCAGCTGCACAATAATGGAGACTCCTGCCCTACATTTCTATTTCTATCTAGCCCACAGGAACCATAAGAGGATGACCACATCAATCATAAGCAATCCAAATGTATTTTGATGCATACTATGAAGTTGGATGAATGTTACATTAAAAAAGGTTGTGACTATTTGTTAAAATAGAAACCATGGATGCAATTACTTTCTACTTCCTGAATATTCAGTAGTTATCTTGTGGTGTTAATATGTTCAAAGGATGCATTGAAACATTAACAAGCACATTTGTGCTAATATTAATGGAGGTAACAATCTCACTGCCCTCATGACATCTCTTCAGCAAAATTCATTTCCCCAAGTCAGGGGGCAGAGACAATGGTATGTGTCTTTCTTAATCTCTCTAATACAACATATAAAGCCTAAGGTAAAATGATCATGAAAGCTAAAGAGATTACATAGATTGTTAAACAAAGGAAAGCAATAAGGGAATTAACAAATATCCAATTAAATGTGAAGAAAATTCATAGATGAAGCATGAAAAAATATTCCCTAGAGTTAGCTGACACTTTACCATTCCCAATTCATCATAGTCATATCACAAAGACCTAGAAAACTTATCTTCAATTTTTATACTTACAAAGGGTACCTAAAGCAGCAACATACAGTGAGGGACAGTCTCAGTCTTAAGCAGTTTTTTTGTCCAAACTGAGCAAGTGAGGTGAGTAATAGGATGAAGCTGATGTAGATGCATTCTGTAGAAGCTCACACTGAATCATGTTTCAGAGGCGTGTCCCCAGCACTGTGGAGATGCCTGTTACAGGATGGCTCTCCCCAGCTTTGCTCAGCATGGAAAATGGTAGCAGGCTGGGATACAGGCCAAGAAGCAGAAAAGCATTCACATCTGCCAGAGTATGCTATGGGTAATTGACAGCTGGGCAAGGAGAGAAAGCCCCTCCAACCTCTTTTCCTCTGGTAAATAGAAGCCTAGGTAAGCCACAGGGAAGTGAAGTTATTTGTCCATGTAGTCCTGCTGCAAATTTAGGAAACCCCAGGCTTCCCAGCTCCTAACGCACTCTGCTTTATTAAAGCATATTTTTCCCAAGTGATGTTTTGAATTAGTGCCACACTGAAAACCTAGCTCACAGCACGTCATCTATTAACAGGCCATACATTCATCCCTATCCATCTTTCCACCCCCTAAAAAATCTTTTTTTTTTTTTTGAAAAATGTATTCCTCTATGCCTTTGAATATCTAATCTATAAGAACTGTGAAGGGAGGCTCAGATTGAAGGCTACAGATCTCAGAAATAGGCATGCATCAAGTGTGAGCCGTACATTCATCATTGCTGGCCCCTGTTTCATCATTGATTTATGCAGAGGTCAACACAAGATACATTCACTCCTGAGAAAGCTGTTCAATTGTCACTGGAATCAGCAAGAAGCTTGAAGGATTAGGCATGGCAAGTTTTCTGAGAAAGGTGTTTTTTGCTAAAGAAAGAAAATTAACATGGCAAACTGGCATTCAAATACCATATGAACCATGTAGCCATTTTATTTCCTAAGTTGCACATTTCATGCTGCCTACCAGCTTTTAAAGGTCAAACATGTAAACTTAAGAAGGTGTGTGAGTGTATACTAGTTGAAAAGCTCTTTTTTTTGTCAGCTCTATGAAGCAATAACCCATGAAATATAGTTGATATCTCATGGGCACATTTCTCCATGCCTGCAAACATTTAAAATTGCACTTGTGGTACATAAAAGATTTATAATGATCTCACCCACAAATATAAATTTTATCCCACATAGGACAAAAAGACCTAGAAGCAGAAGCAGTGAACAGCTGAACATGAGCACAGTGTCATAAATTCATAACACTTACAGCTTTTTAACAACCAGTCATAAATGTGACTGATTTCAGTTTAATTTATGAGACTTTGAGATAGAACCAGGAATACCTCCTCAAAACTGAGTTTTAAAACAGTGTGAGTACAATTATGGCCTTACAAGGATATTAGTTGAGGCAACAGGATTGGGGTGGCCATCTGGAAAGTACCTGAGCCCCATGCTGCATGTACAGGGTCAGAAAATGACAGCTGAGTGGGCTCCACCAAACTGCAGTGGCGATCCTACTACAACTCCGAGTCAACAACACGTCCCTTCCCAGCAGAAGCTACCACAAAGGGACACATAAACACAGCTTTTTATCACCAAACCTAGGGTTCCTCCTATGGGTACAGCTGGGCAATGGATGGTCAAGTCATTCATCAGGTTAGTGTTGGGACTATTTCTCGTGTAGGTGACAATCAGATTCACCTCATCTTCATTGCTCCATCACATCCCCCAGATAGTCACAAAAATCACACATATTTAGACAGTTTTGTTTGGGCTGGAATTTTTCTGGCCATTTTTCAGAAGGAAAGGCTAATTGGGAAGGGACTTAGAGATAGGAAAAACAGCACCAACCAAGACAACAGGGGATGAAAGAAGAAGTGAAACATTCTTGCTCAAGCTTGCTTCTTCAGGCATCACTAGAACAGCTCGTGTAAATCAGATGCCTTAAATTAAAAACCGTCCCTTTCAAAAATGTGGTGTTACCTTTCTCCCAAAATTGTACCGATTAAATACAGAATCTACAGTAAAAATAAAATTTAAAAAAACACTCTGAATTTCATCTACATGAATCTCATAAAATCTCCAAGACAAGACCTGATATCTAGCAAGTCAACAGAACTGCTTATTTTCTTGGACATAGAGATTGAATTTTATTTTGGATCTGGCAAGAATAAAATTTTTTAAATACCCCGGGGAGCCAAAGTTTGCCTCAGCTCTCTCTTTCTGCACCTGTCAGAAATTTGATTTATTTATTTTTTTCTCTACTGTACATATTGGCAGCTTGGAAACCTAACAAACAAACAACTTGTATATTTTTCCTGTAACTTCATCAGGATAAAAACAGAAGGGAGAAAACATGTTTTACTACCTAAGCCTTTTGCTTCCAGCTTTATCTTATGTTGCACTTGCTCTTACACATGGAAGATAACAAACAGTCCCTTGTGTTGCCTATGTGTATGAAATTGAAGGCAAAATATTATGCCACAGTGTGAAGTTGTAATATTGTGCCTATTAAAACATCAAAACTAACTCAATATAGAAAAAGACACGATGAGGTCAAGCTCCAGATGTATCCCTAAAGATATGAACTAAGGAGGACACTTCAGTCCCAATTATTTTTAAATGTGTTTTAATAACTAAAGCATAGTTCTTTGTGTTTTGAAGGATAGTATATTTGCTAATAGGTGATGGCTGTTAGCATCTGAAAAGGTAAAAGTTTTTTATTTTATTGATTTTTCTTTTTTAATGTAAAGCATTTGGATTTTCTTATCGAGAAACTAATTGACCAGTTATGGAGACAAAACTTCTAAGGACTAAGAGGTTAGTGATATTTATTAGTTACGATCAACTATCTTAGACAAACTAAATGGGAATGATTAAAGAGACACATTTAGTGTCTCTTGAATGATGGTCAATGTGAAATGTAACAGTGCTCTGAGTTTCTTGCATAAAATTGTACAGAAATAACTGTCATCAGTCCTGGATAAAAAAATGATGCTGAATTTTGACAATGTTTATAGTAATTCTATAAGGCAGTTTGGAAAACAACAGAGATAATGCTTACATGTTCTGTAATATGGAATAGGAAATACTGGTATACCATGAAAAATGTAGTGGTGTCAGCACTGGAGTCTGAGGAGATGATCTGTGCTTTAGGAAATGTGTAGGAAAAGAAAAGGCAATGCCAGTTGGCAGAACAGCCCTGAATAACTTGTAGAGCTCTTTGCCTTAAAATGAAGTAGTTAATATGAAGAGCTCTTCAGTCTCTGTACCACACAGAAATCATGGCAGAACCTAAAGCATCCAGATACATCCTGAACTAGGGTGCAAAGTTGTAACAGCCAAAAGTTCCAGTCATGGCCTAAGAAACCACTAATCTGATGAAGATATATACCTGTCTTTAAATAACGATTTCAGTTTATGTTCCTGAGACCATCATGGTTACTAAACTATTGTTTCAGGTTCAGGGAACAAGAACACTTTTGTCTCTGCAAAAAGCAAGAGAATCAATATGCATTCAAAAGTTTCATTAAGAAGCAAAGATTTAGAAGAACAGAATAGATTTTTTTTTTTTTTTATAAGAATTAACATTATAACCCAAAATATCTCACCTTTCAAAAAGGCAAAATAGACTCAAAGTGATGAAGATATACCACTGGAAACCTCACCTATGACTGTTAGTGGAATCTTTCACACAAACACAATTTGGGCTGAGTGATACTCCATTTATCTAGCCAAGAATTAATTCGGAAGCTCTTTGAATTTTCTGCAAGTATTCTGTGATTGCTTTTTGCCTCCAGCTTAAGATGAAGAGGCTAAACCAAGAAGAAATAAGGTTGCTTTTGTAGTCAGCACCTGTCAGTGAGCTGTGTCTTGCTCTGAGTGTAGCTTCTATTCCAATGGTAGAGGTGCAATTCTTTCATTTTCAGCTTCGGCACAAAAAAAAAATCAGAAAATTATACTTTAGACATCAGAATAGAAGACTTTTCTTCATCCGTGTTTAGTCTTCCACTCATGACAGCTTGGATGTTAAATTTACCATTGTCTTGTTTAAAATAGAGTGACCCCTAGGAGAGACAAAGGACAGGTATTTATATCCTAATAGATGCAGGGACACAGCTCACATTTGCACTGGTACTTCATCTATTAACTAAAAATTAATTTGAATTCCTTAGAGGCTGAGGGGGTGAAGGATAATCTTTTCTTCTTGAATCAGTGGCTTGGAGGAATGATTGGCAAAAACTGAACAAGAGGTTTCAGTGGTTTTAGTTCTTCATGTCAAAACATAGTTAGTCATATTTTTAGGGTATTTTCAATATTTTTTTTAAAATATGACAGTTCCAAAACCACAGTTCTGATGTAGGCTCATCTCCATTTGTACCAAGGAAGGAAATATGACCATAATCAGGTAGCCTTTAGCTGAGTATCATATGCTAGAGCATCTAGAGCATCAACCTTTAAAGGGTTTGGTCAGGCATTGTTGCTTACTGCTGTCACATCCTGAGTCTCCCTCCTTTCACTCTCAAGGAAACAGCAGCCACAGCCACCAGACTGGACACCACTGTAGACAGTCTGAAGAGCTTGCAGTCAAGATTTATTCAAGCAGTTTTGTATGTGCCAGTGTAAAAATAACAGATTCCAGAAAGGCTTCAAAACTGTAAATATTAGGGTTATCAGAGGTAAACAATTAGCAACTGTGTCACACCAAAAGAGCAGTTACTCATGTGTACAAGTACAACTTCAGTAGCAGAACCTAAATCTGACCTACCATAGTAACTAAAACATTCTCTCTATTCTTTCAGAATATTATACAATTGCCATCAATATTTACCCACCCCAATTAAAACAAATATTCATCTTGGCACTCCAATTACACATAGTAGAACAGCTGTGGAGTTGTAAGAAAAATAGCCAAACACAGTTTTTCAGTACTGAAGTGTTACTGTTTTCTCCTTTTTTTCGGATGCATAACTTTACTGATCCTGCGATGCAAAGCTTAAACTGAACTAGTTCCTGCTTTGCTATCAAAATGATTATGTATGATTTTAAATGATTTTTTTTTTTGACAGCTTAGACACAAAACTTTCCAGATAAGAACCAGGGAAAAAATTTAACATTCATTTAACTGTTCCATAGCTCTGCCCATTTCAGCTGAAAATTCATGTAAACCTTTTGTCATCCAGTGCAGAATGTACTTTTAGTTTCCTCATAGTACCCAAATTCTGCCAGGTATTTTTTGCCAGAGAAGGTAAAGTAGGCTGGGGAGACTTTAAAAAAACATTAGATTAAATTAATTAGTTAATTAGAAAATTAATTAATTTTCATTGTTTTGTCTACTATCCCAGTACCTCTGTGCTTTTTACATGCATATTTATTGTGAGATCTTTTTATCTAAAAATACAAAGATATAAGCCCAAACACTATTGGTGATCATGAACACATATTTTGAATTTACTTGAACTTCTTGGGCTTTTTCCAGCATTTTTCATTTCATTTGGAGACAAAATGGATGATTACATGGTGGTATGCCAAACTATTTTTTTCCATGACACATGAGGCACCAGATAACTAAGTACTGAAGACTCCAGGATCCAGACATTTTTTATCTAAAAAATTACTTGGTCCATACAAGGAAGCATGGACCAGCACCTCAGCTAACAACTGGGAAGCAGTATGACACGCTGAAGGTGGTGATGATGAAATTCATGAGATGTTGTTCTTCTCCTCCTGGCTCTGCTACTGGCTTACCTTACACTAAAACTGGAAAAGGAAGATAAAATGTTGCACCTTCTGCAAAGAACAAGGAGGCCTTTGGGCAAGAATAAGCAAAAAAAGAGCCAGATAAAACCATTATTCTGGCACAATAACCACCCAGCCACTGGAACATATTGAGATACATGGTCCTCATGTATCACTTGAAAAGCTATCAAATCACAAAGCAGCTACACCCTGGAGAAATAGCTTTAGTCATCACATTGCTTCAGGACACCTTAGGGGTTTCTAAAAGGCAGCCAGTAGTGGGGAGGTCACCATCCCCCTCACAGCTTGACAAGGAGCAGGGGCATGTGGCTCTGAATTGACACCAGAGTGTATATACATAATGCTTCTCTTGACCACACTGTCATTTTTCTGCTTACACTGATCCTTTTCATTGTCCAGAAACTAATGAATAACGCCCTTCCTTCCTTCCTTCCTTCCTTCCTTCTCCTCTCANTACTCCCTTCCCTCCTTCCTTCCTTCCTTCCTTCCTTCCTTCCTTCCTTCCTTCCTTCCTTCCTTCTCCTCTCAATCTGTCACAGTATGAAAATGTTTCCAAACTGCATGGAGAACACTGTCAGGGTAGGAATAAACCACATCTGTAAAGGTAAGCATTTCCATTTTTCTTGTTTAACCATGTAATTACAAACAGGAGAGAAGGAGTATTACACATACGTGAGATTTTACTGTTTCACAAATGCTTTTCTTCACCTTCCCACATACACCGTAGGCATCCAACTATATTTTAGTCATCTACCCTTCAGCTTGTGAGGAACAGTAAACCAATCTTACTGTTCTGAAAATGAATGGGTAGATCCACTAACGTTAGACAGACCTTGGCTAATGTAGACCAGAAACAATAAAAGTCCATGCAATTTACTGCTGGTTTAATGAAACATATTCACACTGAAGAAACGTTACTTCTTTTCCTTTACCAGCTCCACTCACTTTATTACACAATCTTCTGTGCCTGTGTCATTAAATCCACCAACTTTCTGGACCATAGCCTCTACAGACATCTTCCTTTGGTTAATGAATATCTTCCAGACAGCATTCATTTTATTGACATCCATAAAAGTCCAGGGTTATTTGCCTTGCAAAAGTTAGATTTTATTGGCTCTGTATGCTTCAGTTAGTTAATTAAGAAGTAACCAGCAACAGCCTTGGCTTATCTTGATTTTGAGAACTTTGTCTGGGTCAATTTCCAGTGGTTAAACATGTCAGTTTAGCATGATTTTTTTCCTGCACATTTTTCCATCGCCTAAAACAATGGCTAAAAATCATTTACATTTCTTTCTATTCTAGTCATGCCTGAAGGTCCATACTTGACTGTGCATTTCCTCTGTTTTCCAATTACATAGCAAAAAAGGTCCATGCTTTCCAGAAGCTCACAATACAAGAAGGCGGCAGTAAAAATTACATTATTAATGAAACATTGACTGATAAGTTGACCTACTCATAAATAAAATTTAGCGCCTGTTGAAAAGCCACAGAAATCAGAAAATGTTTGAGGGCTTTTCTTCTGGTTTCTGTGTTAATAGACATCAAATGTTAAATGGATTTTAAATCCTGTACAGAAAGTTCCTAATGCTGTATCTAAAAAACAGAAAGCATGTTTTAGGCATTAAATATAATTTGTTTGGTGAGGTTTTTTCCTCCCATATTGGGTTTATTCACACCTCTGAATATTCACATATTGGTGATCAAACAAGCCTAGTAACAAAGCTCAGCCTTATTGAGTCTTCATGGTGTTCATTCAGTGATCAAGAGACAACTAAACAGTCATTTTTGATGGTCGCTTGTGATTATTATGTGATGTCATTGCAGGATCAGGCCTCCAGGAAGCTCACTCCTCTTTTTCAGGTGCAGTGATTAGCAGGACTGGGATTTTTGCATCAGCCAAGGGCCAGGGCCCCTGCCTGAAGAAAGAAAACCTGTTTGTGTCAGGAACACCTGGTAGCAAACCTACAGTGAGACACAGCAAATACCCTTACAGGATGAGGGTTGATCTATTCATCAAGTGTTTCCAAAGGGCACAGGTGAACAGGAAAAAATTTGTGATTCAAAAATGTTTTCTGACAGCGCAGAAGAAAATACTCTTGGACACATCTGACTGCACATTTTTTAGCAGCTTTTCCATTTGTAACTCCCATCCATATGCAAAATGAAGGGCCATTTTCTATCCCTATAAACTATATAATGGAATGTTTGTCTGTTAGGCAGGTGACCCTTTTGCAGACACTTCTTGAACAAGGGTACTATATACTGCATGAAGTCCTCATACTTTGCACAGAATGATCTTTTTACAATATAGATTTTGTACAAGGCACATGAAGTAAAGGCAGAGGACATGGGACACATTCAAAGCTCTCCTGTAAAACACATGGTCCATGGTATTCTGTGCTGTTCCTACAGCACCATCTTCCCCAGTCCATTTTAACCTGATGATCTTTGCAATATAGAAAGAAGCCAAAGCTTTCCATTATATCAATCTTTTTATTATTATTACCTCTTTGTAAGAAAAAAATACTTTGCTGACCACAGCCAAAGATCTCCGTGCCTCTCCTCCTTGACTTGCTTTTGGAAAGAAAGAACAAAATCAAGCAATGGATTTTCTTGCCTATTTTACATTATTCTAATTTAGAATATTTTGTTGAAATACTGCACTGAACAAGAAGCCTCTCCCTGTCCCCAGAGGGCATTTGTGATGCACTGATATACATGCTAAAGAAAGATTTGTGTTCCACATGGACCATGGCTTCAAAAATAGCAGCATTTCTGCAGTACAAAAGGTGCATTGCTCGGAGGGAATGTTCTGCAGTCAATCTGATGACTTCTGTGACCTTTTTCAACAAGATGAGGAAGATCATAAGACCTAAGCATTGCCCTCTTGGTCCCCAGCCTCAGAGCTGTCAATGCCTTGGTGAAAGCTGTAGCTGCACATACTTCCCTTGTAGCAGTTGCTATCTGACACAAAAGATGACTTTGAAGACAGAGCCAGGCCAGCCACGGTGCCAAATCAGCACAGGGCTGAATAAAACTTTAGACTGATAGCTGTGTTCTGATAATTACAACTATTAAAATATTTCCTGAATTTATCATTAGAAAAAGTAAGTCTAAAAATAATGATTCTTGCATGCAGTGGCCCTGAATTTTAAAAGGTAACATAAAAATCCTAGCAATCATTGACTGTGCATTGAGAGTGAAAGCTATTTAATGTCTAGGAAGAACAGCTAAGACATCTGGGTTGTTTTCTAAGCTCTGCCACAGATTTTTTGCATCTCCTGGGGCTGGCTACTTAAACTGTAGAAAACTGCTCAGCAGCTGCAGCCTGCAGCATGCTTTGGAGCCCTGGACCTTCACTCACTAAGAATGGGGATCCAGCTGGGACACACTGGAGCTCTCTTATGGCCTTCAGGGTCCCATACAGCTTGGAGTGAAAGCAAAGAAATCATCCAGGCAAAGTGTGCCTAAGCTTCTCCAGTACTGACCTCATCTAAGAATACAAGGATAGAGGAGAGGAAAGATTGGAAAGTCAATATGAGGAATAAAAGAAAGAAGGAAAGATGGGAAAATCTCCAGCTCCAATAGATCCTAAAGCATTTAAAGTCTTCACATTGAAATGACTTTAAAAATACAAAAAATTATTGTCTTTGTATTTTTATATACACAAAGTGTTACTGTGTCTTTGTGGGTTATGCTAAGGGAAGAATGTGTTGGCTGAAACACATCAGGAACCAATGCTAAAATTTGGCTTGCTTAATTTAGGAGGCTAATAATTCACCCTCAGAAAATTCCCTTTCTTCACTTGCTTGCTTGAATTGTACCCCCAAAACCTGTACAGAGGTCTGGGTAATATCTTAGATTCTGACATTTCCAAACTTTTAACTGACAGAGAGCAGAAATGCCACTAGAAAAAGGAGCATCAACAGATGAGAGAGGAATACGGGCAATTAGGCCTTCACCCTGACACATTTCCCCAGGGAAGCAGGCTCAGCAAAGTCAGAAATGTTGCTTGAGCAGGGTCTAAGATGCCAGTGAAGAAATCATTTAAACATGGTGCTTTTGATTTGAACAAGACTTGACCAGATACTTAAGTGCAGTTTGATGAACTGATGTTGATGAATGATTGCGGAATCAGACCTTTACATTATTCAGTTCAAAGCTGCTTTTAAAGACCCTTCACTTCAATGTTTATAATGCTCTCTTCTAGAAACATCACCATTCAATATAAACCTTGATTTATTTTTCTTTACAGTGGCATTAACTCCTGAAATTAAATTAATTAGTTGCTAATTTTCACTCTGTAAAAATGTGTTGACACAAGGAGTATAATAAACAGTGGTTGGGTCAGATAAATAGTGAAGCATTTACCTGACCCCAAGCCATTATTATAATTAGCTTCCTCTGACACATTGCAGTGTGTTCTTCAATCTGCCACTCACCAAACATCCAAAAGGACATCCACACAACAGCACCAGTTCACAGCTCTTGGTGTACTGAAGAGAAGTGCTTTCTGTCCCATAAACAGCAGAACAGAATGCAGTGTTAAGTATTTCCAAGGCTTTAAGCACTGTGGGCATGGCTGTTCTTTCAAGTTTTACTGTTTTTCTATTTTTTTTTAAGCATCATTTTACAGTAGATTTGGACATTCAATTTTCTGTCAGAACAAATAAAAAACTTCAACACCTCAGGAGTAACAACAGCAACAAATATCCAGCACTCATACAGAACTGCACACACAGTGGAATCCTACAAGCCAACTGTGTATCGTGCTTATTGCCCTTTGTCATGAATTTCCTCTTATTTGAATATCTGGCAGTATTATGGATGAAAAAAAAGATTCAATTTAAAGAAGATTATCAGCTGTTCTGACTTTTTGAGTCAAATGCCAGATCTTTCCAGTTTTCACTATAAAATACAAACAGGTTATTTTTATAATCTGAAGAATTCTGGATTGGTTTTTTCTCTTTTTTTAAACAAAGGAATACATGATGTCATGGACAAACAAATATTGTGTTTAGTTTGTTTCTAATAACGGACACATTTTTTAAAGTAAGGATAACAGGAAAAAAACAAGATAAAAGGAAAAAAAGATGAAGTTAGTGTTGAATGAATTAATAGCAGGCAGGTGGCTGGGTGGGTGTCATGGCAGATAAACACTGAGATGAAGCCAAGGTAATTATAATTATAATCTGGCTAGTAATGCTGTCAGCTGAGGGTGTATAAAAACCTCGGTAAGTTAATACAGAGATGATCAGATCAACCTCCTTCCTGCCTGATCCCACAAAACACAATCTCATATATTCAAACTGACATTTTATGTATTTTTATTTTCTGAATATTTCATCTATATTTTAAGAGAGTATGTTTTAAGAGAGCTATTCTGTTGTAATCAGAGTTTAACCAACTTTCCACTCTCCTCGTGAAATCCTGGAAAACATGACTGTAATCAGCTGAGTCTCTCCTGACCTCCATGTTTTGCTGGACAGAATTCACCACTTTCTATCATTCTCTTTCACAGGCTTTCTCTCCCCACTGTGCTATTCACGGGGGTATAAAATGCTCAGGCAAACAGAAGTCAATGGCAGATGTGTCGGCAGCATTTCTTTCTGCAATTTTACTAAATGGATGTAGTCCATAAAAGCAGCCTTAATTAATGGAAACATTTTAAAGGCACTTATAATAAGCTGGGAAAACTGTTGCCAATAACAAACTTTATTAACAAAGAATGTTTAAAAATTATGTTCCTGGAGGTGACAAAAGATTTGTGGTGGGTTGACCTTGGCTGGGTGCCAGATGCCCACCAAAGCTGTTTTATCACTGCCCTCCTCAGCTGGGCAGAGGAGAGAAAGTATAATGAAAGGCTCAAGGGTCAAGATAAGGGCAAGGAGAGATCACTCACCAGTGACCATCATCAGCAAAACAGACTCCACTTGGGAAAATTGCTTTAATTTATTACAAATCAAACCATGGAGAAATAAACCCATATCTTACAACACCTTTCCCCCAACCTCCCTTTTTCCCAAGATCAGCTTCTCCCCTGATTTCTCTGCCTCCTCCATCCAAACAGCAAAGGGGAAGGGGGAATGGGGCTGTGGTCAGTTCATCACACGGTGTCCTTTCTGCCCCTTCCTCCTCAGCAGGAGGATTCCTAGTGCTGTTCCATTGATCCAGCA
This sequence comes from Aegithalos caudatus, assembly GCA_013389925.1. NCBI lineage: Eukaryota > Metazoa > Chordata > Aves > Passeriformes > Aegithalidae > Aegithalos > Aegithalos caudatus. The sequence continues at coordinate 114,210 of WEIU01015942.1, forward strand.
TGAGGTCTACCCCACAGGAGACAGTCAGTCCCCACAAACTTCCCCCACATGAGTCTTTCCCATGGGCTACAGTTCCTTATGAACTGCTCCAGCATGGGTCCCTTTCATGGGGTGTACTCCTGCAGGAACAGGCTGCTCCAGACTGTACCCCACACGGTCCCAAGTCCTACCAGCAAATGGACATGGACACTTCTCTGCACAGGGACACAGGTCCTGGAAGGAGTTTGCTCCAGTGCAGGCTTCCCTTGGGGTCACACCCTCCTTCTGGCATCCCCTTTTTCTCCATGGGCTGCAGGTGGATCTGTGCTCCATCCTCAACCTACATGGGCTTCAAGGGCACAACCTGTCTCACTCAGCTCTGGCACCTAGAGCAGGCTATTCCCCTCCTTCTGCACTGACCTTGGGGAATGTTGGGTTGTTCCCTCACATATTCTTACTCATTCCTCCAGCAGCTGTTACCCCCTAGTTTGGTGGGGTTTTCTCCCACTTCATGACTACGTCATCCCCCAGGCTCCGCAGCCATCACCGATGGGCCCAACCTTGGCCAGCAGTGGGTCTGTCTTGGAGACAGCAGTCATTGTCTCTGCTGGACACGGGGAAGCTTCTGGCAGCTTCTCACAGAAGCTACCCCTGTAGCTTCCACCTCTACCAAAACCTTGGCATGCAAACCCAATACAAGATTTTACATGAGCAGTATTTTTAAAAAATATTTCACTTCAAATACCTTAAAAATCTTGTGGGACTCACGTTTGGGACATGGCATGTTTTCTGGAGGATGAAACTGAGACAGGACAGCTTTCCTGCTCCTTTGTGACAGGCAGGAAATGCTTTTACTGTGTCTCAAGAGTCTTTTATTATTTAGAGACCTGAACCTGAAAGGTGCTGAGTGCTCTCAGCTCTCATTGACTTCAGTGTCACCCAGTCCTCAGTTAGCTTCAATGGGATCTGAGGGAACATCACATCCCATAGCAGATGTTTACCCCACAGAACATCTCCTCTAGCACACCCCAAACACAGAAACACCAAGGTTGCAATCTGGATCCAGCAGAACTCTGATATATGCTTAAGTCTCTCCTTAGCCTAACACTCCTCAGCAGGATTTAGCAACATGTCTAAAAATTAGTGTGTGCTTAAATATCTTACCTTCTTGAAAGACGGCACTTTTTTATTTTCTGTGAAAGATGTGACAAAATGTCCTTTTAAGTAATAAGTAATATTTTTTAAAAATTAAAGAAAAACTACATAGTAAAATATATTCTCAGCAGGTAAATAACCTGGACAAACCTCTTCTCATTTTCTAAAGCCATCACGATCTATTTTTGCCAACATACCCTTTGCCTTTTGTTTTGTTGTGGCAGGGATTCCCACAGAGAAATTGAATAAGCCCCATGTTCTTGTTGCACCAAAGGAAATATCTTTCCCTAAGAAAATGCCCCTTCACACACCATCTGACACTGGCTTTCCAATCAAATATAAAAAGTAAAAGCAAACTGTCCCCACCATCTGTGACAAAGTCCCTTTAATTCTTCAAACACTTCTCTGTAAAATGCAGCTATTAGTAATAGCCACACATTTTGCTCCATTTGTATATTAGAGCTGTTTTCTTTCATTCCTGATTGAGACAGAATCATTGTATTATTAACCCAGAGAAGTTCTCTGTGCTTTTTAATTCCAGAATAATGAAACTCATTGGAACTTGGCGGCATTGAGTCTTGCTGACTAATCATTGGCATTGGCTAATGGCAATTTTTAATCAAATCTTATTATTAAATCAGAATATAAAAGATTTAGAAAATGCAAGGTTGCAGCTAGAGGTCATTAGTCATGAGCACAAGAAGTAATCAATACAATTATGGTTGCTGAAATTGTGTTGGATGGGCCAGGTGGCGCAGTGTGATAATGCGTTACCCTTTCACCCCGGGTGTCCTGCTCGCATCGCAGATAACGGCGGCTCTGCTGCCTCCATCTAATCTCTGGTGGATGCTGGAACGTGCAGAAACCATTAAAAGGAATTCAACAAAGTGGGCTAAATTCAGTTCTTGGTCACACTGGTGTAAATTTTCAGTGGAGTTATTCCACATTTATTCTTGTCCCGTTGCAAGTTTTTTAGCACTCTCTTTTAAAACTAAGATGTTGTTTTGGGTAATAGGGATGAGATGCAAATGCTCATTTTACAATGCCATCAACAGCCTAACCTACTGTTATTCACTGTAGTGCCAGTATAAAGTATTGCAGATTTATACTAAAGCTAATGAGTGCAGAGCTGTTTTTTAAGCACTTTCTTGCAATTCCTTTCTGTTATGACAATGTGCTACTGAGGTTGCCTTATTTTCTTTGTCTTAGGAATGTATTTAAGAAAGGATCCTCAGGAAGAAAAAGAGTGGCTAGGAAAGGCTAAAAATTTTGAAACTCTAGGTAGCAGGTGGAGCTAGAAGCAGTCTGTGAAAATGCTACCCTTCATCCTAATAAATTATTTTATGTCTAAGGAATGAGGTGACACAAGAAAAGTTGCACTATTTATAAATCTGATCCTACTAGCAAGTGTTCAAGCAAAAATATTACCATCCACGAGCAATTACTTTCCAAAAGGCATGTCTTTCTTTATCTCCTTTCAACAAAATTATTGGTTCAACTCCAATCTTAGGCAATTTTTTTAAGGATTTCACAAAGGCATCTGCCTGGACAAGGGGTGCTGGTCTCCTACCCCTCTCATCAGAGAACATTGAAAAATGCTTGGTTACCAGCAGAAATTGATGTCTGGTGTATTCACACATCAAGAGTATTTCCTTCTCTGAGAATTGCAAAATTTCCCTAAATATTTATCTTGGAGTCCATTTTCTATTACAAAAATACCATTAGTTTCACCTTGTGTCATTGTATTCCTTGCATTCATCTATATATCTACCCTCTAATGCAAACAAAAGGAAATTCTAACACTGTAAAAATCCTGTGTTCATATGAAGGTGAGATTTCCTTACAAAATCCCAACAGGCCAAAATAATTATAGTACTGATTTTTTTTCCCTTACTTTTTTACAACCAGTGAAAATATCTCCTTTTTTACACATAACGTTTCATCCTGTGAACCTTCATATATGTATGAATAAGAAATAAAACTTCACACAAGCTAACTAACTACCAACCACATAGACATAATTGCTTTTGGAAATATTGTACTTGAAGACATTTTCATGTCAGCTGTATGTGTTTGAGTATCATCATAACATGGTGTTTACACCAGATTAATACCATATGCTGTGTGGGAATTATGTCAGGTTATAAATGGAAATACAGTATAATATCTGAAATTCAGGAGTGCTTTACAATCTGATTTCTGTTAAAGTGCTGCTATTCTAGAAGAACATAAGTTTGAATAACATTACTTTTGATTTATACCAGTATAGTGTGGATAGAAACCCATTCCAGCTGCCTTAAATTTTGTTAAACAAGTGCTAAAATTATCACCAATTAAAACTGTTTCTACACACCGCTAGTGGATTCATGACCTCATTAACACAGTCAGGAGTGCTGCCACAGAATCATGGTGAGACCTCAGACCTGATGAGAGTCATATTTCTAGCTTTTCTTCTCCCAAAATGATGCTACTCTCCCATGTCTCCTCTAGGCCTGAGTCCTGTCAACACATTTTAGCTCAAAGCTGAAAGCACTTATTTAATCTGCATTTTACTCACTGCCTAAGTAATTTAACAGTTGTCGAGCAGGTCAGGAGTAGGAATAAGAGTACAAAATACAAAAAAGAGGGAAAAGGTGAGGGGTGTTTAGAACACTGCAGAAGTGAGCCTAAATAGAAAGCAGATAAAAACAGAAAAGAAAGGCAAATTAAGGAGCAGAGCCAGAGTACCAAAGCCAGTAAAGTCCAAGAGAGCTTTCCACAGATTTTAATCAGACCCCCTGGGAATGACAGAGAGGAGAGTAATGAAGGACGTGGAGAGAAATGGCATCATTACGGTAAAAGGGCTTAGCAAAAGGAGAGTGGATGCTGACAGCAAGTGAAGGTTTACCAAGGGAGCATCTTCCCACACTGCTGAGGAAGAGGCAGCGGGCTCCTTCCTGGGCTAAGATGACCAGCTTCAGGAGCCAAACTGCCACATTAAGTCAGCATCCTGTTCCAGTCTCGACTCTGCTCTCCACGGAGCTCATTATCCGCAACACCAGCACCGTGCTCAGGCTCCCACATGGAGAGGCTTCCCAGAGAGCCAGGGCACCCCAGGAGCAGAGCAGGAGTAGAGCTGGGTCACCCCCATGTCTCTGCAGACCCAACCCACCTTTGTTTCACATTCAGGCTGCTCGAAATTAGGCAAACACCTGACCCCTTGGACAGCCTCTTAAATTCACACCCAACTTCTTCTGAGCAAACCACATTACTCAGGTCAGCAGATTGGAAAAAAGGAAAAATATCAGAAAATGCCCTGAGTTTAAGTAATATTACATTATTAAATGTACACCATTATATGAGAAGCTTTCAGAAAATTACAGTATCTGAGAGCACAAAAATGAAGGATGTATTGGTTCCTTAGAAAACAAAATTCAGGTGTAAAGGTAATTTTTAATTTAGAGTGGATATGCATGCTAGCATCACAGCTTCTCATGTAAGGACTAAAGTATCTTCTAGATATTCCAGGGAATGCTTTCTGTGTGCTGCAGTAAGTTATCCCATGCATTTTCTACTAAAACATATTCATGTTATTCACTCAAACGTTATTTAACTCTCTTAGGGATGACAGATTGCCATTTTGATTAAAAATTTAAGGGTTTGCTGTTGATTTGACCCTGATTCATACACTGAGTAGGACGTGATATCTTTCGTGCTAATCTAGTTCCAAGCAGATTTAAATATATGTATATATATATATATACATATATATATATAAAAACTATGTTGGAGGATTGAATGTAGAAGGAGAGCATTAACTCTGTCTTTACACAGGACCTATTAATATGAAAATTATTGTAATATGATTAACAGCTCCTCTTAACACCAAAGAGAGTGAGTCTTGAGAGATTATTCTGCAAGATGATAATGTTTCCCTATCCAGTTTGTAACCCTAGGGAAAACTGAAAAAATATGGATTTTGACTTGAACAATAATGAAATGGTAAGTGATATAGCTTTGCTGTCTTATAATGACTGTATTAATTTGCAAGCTGTAGTGCTAAACCAGAATAGAGGTGCTTGAGGAGATATGCCTGTTATCTAGGCAACAGTTAATATGATGAAAATGCTATTTAGAAGCAGCTCCGTATTTTTATCATAAATATAACTTTAATTCCTTGAGAGTCTCCATAAAGTCCTGGTAGAATGTAATAAATGCAACATAATCTAAAAGAGAAGACTGTCATTTATAACCATTCCCAATATTAGTTATGGATCTTTTAAAGTTTAAAAGCACTTTCTGTAAGAGAATCTGTCTTATATATTCCATCCCATATTACTTCCCCAGTTTAGAAAAATGACTCAACTGTGATAAAGAGATTCAATTTTTACCTTTTGCTTGCTTTTTTGAGTTAGCATGGCAGACCTTATCTATTAATTTGCCAGAGAGAATTTCTCTTCAATGATGCTCTTTTCCCCTACAGTGAAAGTCTTTTAAATTTTAATTTTAGTGTGAGAAGGAAGTACTCCACAAGCAAATGACAAAATGGAACTATATACAGACTGGTGCTCTATCACCTTTCATCAGGCTGGAAGTGCAAAGCTTCTGTGAATGCAATTCTCTTACAATTGTCAGAATTTTATATTGCTGATATTCATATATGACTAGGCTCAATAAGCCTTTTTATTCACTGGTGAGGTTATTTTGTTCAGACTTCATGTCATGTTTACTGAAGCTGAACTTAATTGACAAGACCATAAACCACAGCTATTTTTTCTATGACAATAGCCCAACTTCAGCTTTTGGGAAACAATATTTTTAAAGTTTTCTGGAAGTCAGCATAGTGGTCTGACAGCTGTAGGACTGAACCAAGCAATAAAAACAGGGTCATAAGTAGCATACAATTACACAATATGCACTTCAGACCTCAGTCATAGCCTCTCTTGCCTGGCTTCTCCAAGGAACTCATTTTGTCTTGTTTCTCCTTGTATTACAGTGCAAATATGCTGGCACACTCTTCACAGACCTTTGGGCAAAAGACACAACAATGAGGCAAGATGAGGAGGAGCAATGGCCTGTACATGCTGCAGTGCATCACCTCTTTGTACAATGCTGCAAAGGGCTGTTCTCCACAAGCCACTGCTTCAAGTGTTTCACCCCTCAGGATCCATTTTACAGTAGTACCTAACATAAGACAACTGTCTGATGCGCATAAAGGGAGAATATTCAAGATAGCATTGATAGGTGTTTGCTCTAGCCTGGCTGCATAAAACAGACAATTATGGTTATTTCTCAGTTTTCTTACAGAGAGTTGAATTAACTTTAGGCCTAGTCATTGTGGGAAGATCAGTTCAGGAGCTGCATGTTCCTTATGAGACAGATATCTGCAACAGGCTGAAGGATGTGATGTTGCTACAAACGTTGTAGGCAAGTGTGATGGTTCCAAATACTTAGTGGTACAATGGAGTTACCTGAGGATCCTCAAGGATGGGGAATACTTAAATCCTTCTAGATAAGGGACAAAAAGAAATCCTGCTTTTCAAGGAAGTAGTGGCTCTTCTAATTCTGCTTAAAGTAAAGATAGAGAAAGCTGGGGTTGATTTGGTTCTGACCATGTATTTTGATGTTTACCTGTGCAGTAAATTGTCAGGTTTTTTCTCCATGTGACAGTGCCATCAACATGTTGAAGCAGACTTCCATTTCTGAAGGAGACAAACACTAAGGGAAAAAATGTACGGGAAATGTATTAAAATGTGTATTCTGTTTTTCTTCTATATATTCTACATGTTGATGTGATAGCCACAGATTTCTGTATCACTAAACACAAAAGTCTTCACCGCCTCCTCCTGAGATAGAACTGACAGAAATTTATAGGGAATCCGAAGGATATTCTCCCCACACTGGTATTTTCCTTTAAACACTCTCATTTTAGGGGAGCAGGAAGGAAATTCTTTTATTCAGCTTTGGTGTGCACAAAGTCTCAGTTTCTGTGGAGATTGCAGGATATCATGGCATTGTCTATGTCAATGTTGTCTGAATGTATTCTTAAACTTTGTAACTCTGGAAGGATTCTGTCTGTACCTAAATGATAAGACTGTGTCTGCTATAAATATAATAACATCATCCACACACACATACAGATGGCTACAAAAGAGTAATGAGACATCTTGTTTTGCCAAATATTCAACCTAATGAAAAAAAATCAGAGACTACTTTTTAGCTCTTGAGACTTTTAATCTTTAAACATTTGAGTTCAAGTTCCTCTTGGCTCTGAGAATATTCAGCTTTTTGTTATATTATTTTATTCTTCTTTCCTCCACTAAAATCCTAGTGCATGATTTAATTACAAATAAGAACCTTGGCACAGGTTTCAATTTAAAGAGATTTTTTTCTACTAAATTTATGTATTTTCTTCAGTGAAGGGACAGTTTAAATTACAACAGGGAACACAATCGTCCCATAAAGGTTTGGAAAAGCCCTCATTTTCTTCTAAAGCTTAAAATACTTTTCAAAAACTCACTCCCAGCAAGGCTCTTTCAACACAGCTATTAAAATATGTGACCATTTTCATTTAGGTTTATGCAAAAAAGAATCTATTGTCATTTAAGCCTACTGCCAATTTCTCAGCTGGTATAAATCACCATTATTCCAGTCTAGTGGAGTAAAACTGCTGTACATCCAGTCCAGGATCTGGCTTCTGTTTTCTGTTAACTCAGATAAAGGGTACCTGGATGAAGTTCTCTAGCCTGAGTTTTACAGGTAGTTAGACTCCAAGCTCTAATGGTCTCTCTTCTGCCTTTGAAACCTATGCATGTAATGAAAATTATGTGCATGTATCAAGGGGAAAATATACCTGTTTACAGACAAAATTCTTGTGCCTCATTTCACAAGACATAGAAACCTGGCTATTTCTTAAGCCAGAATTTCTTTTTGCAGTATTGATAATTATATTACAAGTAGTAATTAGCAGATGAAATTAATAAATCTTTTACTTCTTCATTTACACCAGTTTCCTATATTGTATTAGTAACCACACATTAGCTAATCAGCAGGTTGGGAGGGAAAGCTGCCAAAAGCAGATCTGATAATTGGCAGCAGTCAAACAATCATAGCAGGAAACTTTACACTTCCTGCAGACAAGGCTACTGATGGAGACAACACTGAGATACAACATTAGGGATAAAAAAGCTAGGATGTTTAGTTCTTTCATGTTTCATTATCTCTTGTAAAACTGGATTCACTTATCACAGGGAGAAAGAGGCATTTTGCACAGATACCATATAGATAACCACCACTGCTTAAGGAAAACTTGGTAATCTAGTGATTACCTAGAAACATTCAGAGATTTGTCTTCTGCCAAATTTTACAAGCCATTTAAAAGACAGTTCTGTCTCTCCATACGTGGTACAGTTATTACTGTAATATTGATCACTTGACACATTTCACTGTCCAATTTTTGCCCTGAGATAAATATCAACAAATCCAGCAAGGAAATTTAGACACTCATCAGCTGAGCTTTAGACCCATTCCAACACTTAAGATGCCTCAGATAGTATTTAATTTAATATTCTAAATTTTCTCTCATCTATTGCTTAGTCTTTGCACCATCTGAAGTTCTTCAAGTGTTAAGACTGAAGTTTCTCTAGTCATCCCAGTGATTGTCCTTCTAGACATAGATAGAAATACTTCAATTTTACAGTATAAAGGACCCAGGAATCCAAAATAGCTTCAACTCCAAGAATTATCCACAGCTTGGCACCCTTAATTTATCTTCTTCCTGAAGGCATTCTTGCCTATGTTTTGCATCAAATATCCCCAAGATTAAATACAGTAATAGTATACCAGAAAAGCAGAGCTGAAGAGCTCCCACCTCTGCTCATACATAGGTGACTTGGTCCCTCTGGGCCACCACCTCTGTAAGTCTCTTTCACGAGGGGGAACATTTTCCACAAAAAAAACACCAGATTTCCTTACTGCAAAATGGCCTATATCTGGACAGGCAGGACAATTCCAGGAATTGCACTACAGGCTTTGACAGAAATAACTGGTGTGTATTCACTATATAAAGCAAAGAGGTAGGAGAAGGCACAAGATTATAAATCCTAAGAATTAGCTTTCTATATCTTAATACACATAGTGCCTACATACCCACAAGGCAGGTAATTAAGAAACACCCTTGGTACTAGCAGTTTCCACCATTTTTCCCTACTACTGAGAGCTAATCTGTGCCTTTCCTTAAACTGTAGACCCTCTCATGGCAAGCTGTCAAATTAGGGACCAAATCCTAACAAATTTCTGAATGTGCAGGAAGCCAGTCTATTTAGGCATCTTTTATCTTTCTAAAGATAAAAAAAACACCATGTAATTTCATGAAACGAATGGAGAGAAGAAAGGCAGAAAAAAATCCTGAATTAAAAAAAATAACAAAACACAGAATGAAAGAATTTCAAATGATAAAGGAAGAGGATACATAGGTCATCTATCTGGTCTGCCTAAATCCATCTGTCCTATTCACTGTCTTTTACATTGGTTTTTACTGTCTTTTACATTGGTTTTGGGTTGTGTTTCTAATCCATGCATATACAGGGCCTCAAATATAGGGTTCTCGTCTGCACCAGTTTTCAGGCAGGGAAAATATAAACAAACACAAATTAATATAAACTAATAACAGAGAACTAACACCTAAAGAATAGTCAGTGCACTGCACTCATTTTCAAGCACCTTGAGATGATAAAGCTTCAAATAAAATATGAAGAGTCCACTGAGATGCACAAAAAAAGACATACAGAGTAGGAACCAGAAGAGCAAGACCCACTCCAGTCTTTGAAATCAAACTGTCTTTGCTGACAGTGAGGGTATATACACTCCTTGGAAGGTTGAGTTTTGACAAGAGATTTGTAATACTTCTGCTATGTAAGAATATGATCACCATCTGCTCAAATCTGTTGAAATTTGCCTCTAAGATTTCCTTTACAGATCTAAGATGGAGTTATTTGGCTAGCAATATTCTGGGACTGCACATCCTATCCTCACCTGTGGTATCTCGAATATATGGAAAATGAGTCCACAAATTTGCATTGCTTCCTCCTACCAAGTGCTGAATACTTTAAGCATAACAGGACTTCAAAGGACATTGTCATTACTACCAAGTATCAAAATCAGAAGGAAAATACAGGGTAAAATGCCACCTTCAAGGTAAACCACCTCCTCATCTCCCAAAAAATCTCAGCAAGCTTTGCTGTTACTTTCAGAGCAAGCAGATCAGGACCCTATGGTAAACCATGTGTTTTGTGGATTAAATATTCACATTTCCAAGGTCGCACAGCAAAAGGGAATGATAGTTTTCCCGAACAAATTTCAGATTTACCATTTAATTAATTGACTTTGGCAGTTGGCACGCAACCTTTTAAAAAAAATTCTGAAATGTCAGCCTTGAACAGGGAAAAAAATAATTTGATGAATTTAATCGAAGTGCCAACCAAAGCACAAATGTTCCCCGTGGACCCGTTACAACACTGGAGTTCACAACTGATTGCTTGGGAATGAGCAAACTAATGCAGCAAAATATTTACTAACTAAGTAGATGTAGTTTAATATATACACTCTACTTGCCAGATATTTATACCTGTATCCTGTAAAATGCTGAAATTTTCAGACTTGTTAAATTAATTAATTTGATTAAGGTAAATAAATAGAAATACAGGTTGCACTTTTCCCAAACAAGAAGTTTCACTGACTGAGGGTGTTCATTTATTAGTTCTTTCTTGCGGTTTTGTTATTTTACAAATGTAAGAAACCACAAAAAAAATTGTTCTGCTTCTTACTCTACATACTTTTCATGTAAATTATATATAGTTTACTGGATAGTCTTCAGAAATGAACTTCAGGTACCATCTGTATATTTTTCTGGCACTATTTATTTGCAATTAACCACGGCCTTATGTTTTATCCTCTGCAACTTAGAGTCTTAAATCCTGGAGGAGGTAAGTTTAGCAGAAGGGAATATTGAATTCAGCATCAGGCATTCTCATAAGCAAAACTTATCCCACTATTCCATATTTAAACCGTTGTGACTGAGAAAGACTGTTCTTCCTAGGTAAAAATTTCTCTCAGAGAAACAAAACAAAAACAACAACAACAACAACAACAAAACCACCCTAGTTTTAATAGCACCTGCAATTGCAGATTAAACTATTTGTAACGATTCATTAAACTTGATGGCTCAGATACTACACCAGTGAGAACAAGCTCCACTGATTTCACCAGAACACAAGGACTTAACTGATAACTGAGACACTGTAGCAATTCACCCCAAGTGACTCAAGGTGTCCAGACACATAATAACCTTCTCATCCCACAGATCTTCTCCTGAGGTCAGTGTTTAAAAAGCAGAACCTGCAAGAGCAAATATTCATGAGGTACCAGAAACTTTATTGATGCTGGAGACCGTTTCTTCTTCTCTTCTTTCAACCCACCACACTCATCCCACTCCACCCACTGAAAACACACATCTTGAAACTTGCAGATGCATTCATCTATCAGCAGAGACACAGCTTTGGGAGAACACTTGAGCAAAATGCAGCAGGCTCAGAAAAATCCCTTTATTCATAAAATCACTCAAATTATCTGTGTGCAGCTTCCCATATGAGAAGTACTAATCAAAGATACAGCAATAAGGCAGAGCTATGAGCCATACCAAGTTTCCAGAAAGAAATAGGCAGAAAAACACAGACAAATGCATCACCTATTAGCTAAATCACTTCTCTGCTTCTGAGCATGGAGCTAAACCGAGCAGGCAGCAAATAATTTGTCACAACATGGTACACCCCAGCTCTTCATAGTGCTGTTTTCACTAATGGTATTTCACTATCCTGAATGCTGAGTGCTAGGTGGTTTAGCACTCTTCCCAGAAACACCCACCTGTCATTGTAAGATTGGCGGAAATGACTTGTGAGGCTGAAAATATAAACTTTTCATCCCAGCCATTGGTCACATTCTCCTAAGCTGAGTGAAATTCTCTGAAGCCTTATAGTATGCAAGTACATCTGTGTGTGAGCACCTATAAAAGCAAGTGAGGGAGTAGGTGGGGAAAATATGTGTGGTACAGAACAAATAAAGCAGAAAACCCCAACCTTATCTCTTGCAGTACACAAGGAAAGTCTATTTGTGTCAGTGCAAGTAATTCTGAAGCAAACAAACAAGACAAGAAGGAGTAAATGACCGTGTTTCCCTCCAGGTTTTTTTATATCATCCCTGAACATTGGTATCAACACATTAAGTAGAGGGAACTGGTGAATTTTACAAGCAGGAAAACATAAATAAACACCAACATAAAACAGGGAGCTCAGAAGTGATGCCGATTACTGAAATTGGGCTGTCTAGTTAAATTAAATCAGGACAGGGGAAAAATAATGCAGCCAAACCACAAAATACTGGCTTCCCCATTTCATAAAAATAATTTTACCATTTCTTTTACAAATTTACTGGACTTAAGTAAGAAACACAGTCTGAATTCCCGTCTCTCTTCTCAGGTTCATTAGCACCAAAGGGCAGGATGAGGAAGCCGTGACTGGGAAGAAGTGCCCCTGCCTGAGCATCTCCCCACTGTGGACACAGCAACTGCCATCAGCTACCCCACACATTCACATGTGGGCTTTGCACATCATACAGATTACAAACCAGAACAAGAGAAAGTACCCTTCAACATGAGAACAGTTTTGCTGCATGAGACAAAGAGCACCTCCAGCCTTTTATCTCATTTCCAGCAATGGAGCTAAGGAAGAGCAAAAGAACAGGGCAAATATATGTTCATAGTTTCTTGGTTGATTCATCCCTCCATGATGTGTTGTCAGGGACTCTCTGGTAAGAAGATATTTTAATAGTTCTCTGTGGATTTTTATTCCACAAACATGATTAACAGTTTTCTATGCATGTCTAAACTTCTTTTGCACTCATGAAATAATGAGTTCCACAGCTCAACTATGCACCTGGTATTTGTTTCAAACATGCTATCCAGTGGTTTACATGTGGTGCTTTCTACATCCAGTGTTACCAGAAGGGCTAAATAATAATTCTGTATTCATCTCCTTCCTCCAGAATCTCAGGCATTCCCTTCACTTGTTCTTTTCATACCAAAGACGCACAGCCTATTTTATCTCAAACTGAAGAAGCTGTTCCACATGCTTGACTACCCCTCTTGCCTTCATCACTGTTGAGTTCTGGGCTGATGGTTTTGGAGAACTCATATATTCCTTCTGAGTGATAAGAGCCAGTTCAAAAGCCACTACTGTGTATATAAGGTTAAAACCTCTTTACACCTCTAATTACTGAATTGTACCTGACATTTTGTCAGACAGTCAGTCAGTATCATCATACTCCTCTGCAATTCTATCCAGCATATTTTTTTCTAATAGCTTTACATTATTTAAAAGCTATGTTATTTCAGTATTTCTTTTGCCAATCTTCTACTGACTGTCTCTTGCTTATATCTTTGAGTGATTTCACCGATGATTTTTTGTTGGAAAAGCCAACAGTTTATTCTAATGTTTTTAACTAATCCTTATGGAGAAGCAGAGATGCAGAAGAATGGGATGAAATAAATATTAAAAATCAGCCTGTTATGATGAAGTGCTGCACGTTTCACTATCGGTACTTGTTGTGGTACCTGTGTTATAAGGTTTACAAAATAAAAGCTCTTCCTAAAACACCCCACACTACAGAACTAAGGGTCTTTGATCAAGCACCTATGTCATAAAGTTAAAAATAATATCGTTTTGCTGAGAACCCTTCATTAAACTTCTCATTAATAGCTCTGGAAAGGTTTTTGTATTGGGATACTGTCTGTTCTCCCCAAAAACATCTACTTCTTCTGGAAATACAATACTCTGAAAACAAATCCCCCAAACCCAAAGTGCTTAAACTTGTAAATGGCGTCACAGTGGTGACTAGTAGCAGTTGTATATGATTTGCCTTATTCTCTCCTCTCTGAGCAGGGAACTCTGGCTAGGTACTATGGTATTATTTCTCAGCATGCACTATGGCCACAGAGTTCAGTAATCTCCATTAGAAGTGGTCAAAATGAAAAGGCCTGGTATGAGTTTATTAATTTGGTCATCCATCTCTGAAATATAGTTATATATATTTGTGATAGGCTGTGAGGTGACAGTATGGCAATCCTTCCATTTTCCCCTTTGTCCATTACTCAGAAGTTTTTTGACTGATCATCAAATTACAATGACAATCCCTAGGAGCAAGGAAGTCCAAGAGCCATGCTTCATGGTGTCCAAAACTCAGGGCAAAACGAATCCAGACAAGATGTGAGGTTTTGAACATATGGTTTCCTTCCACACATTTCTACCCTAAATCATGTCTTCTACATTTGCCTTGCCAATCATTTTCCAAAATTCATAGAAAACAAAATAACATGTCATTGGAACGCTTCTGGATGAGATGGGTTGCTATCAGTTCCTCCTCCAAGTCTGTCATGCATGAGACTTATTTGTGAATAAGACTTAATTGGTTGGAGTCTGCATTGCTATCACAGCAGCTACATGTGCTTCCAAGATACTTTTGGCAGACATGCAGGGTCAAGGAGACAAAAACTATGGGTAGGTATTGGGCCCAAGAAATCTCTTGTGAAAGGCTATTCATCTATGGCAGATATTCTTTCCTTCTGCACATAAAAATGGACAGAATGGACTCTAAATAGTCTGGAGGTTCTTTCATAAATTTTATTTATGCTGTCCTGTTATTGGTTTCTTAAGTGGTCCCTTTCATAAAGCATTCTTTTAATAGCAAGGACTGTACTTGGCAGAGCAAGCACTTAGTCCCTGCTGCTCTGTGGACTTTACTGCCAAACCATAATGCCATTGATCTGTTAAAAAAAGGCAAACTTTGAAAAGAAGTAGTACCACTTCCTCCTCACAGTAATTTTTAATGAAATGTACTTTTCATGCAGCGATTTAATTTCAGTAGGACTTGCTCAGTGAGTAAGGTCAAGACCTTGTAAGAACAAGAGAGGCTAATGTTGCTGATCCTGACAAATTAGGTAGAGTGTCATAGCATTACTACATATATTGGTTTAGGAGGGCAATAAAATCAGTGCAAGAGATAGAGGGTTAGGACATAATATTAGAAGCAGTGTTCCTGTAGTTATATATCTAATACAATGTTTGGAGATCTGAACATGCAATTTGGAAATGGGAAGGTACCAACCTCTATTACTTTCTCGGACTGCACTGTTTTATGTGGTCTTGAGGACCATCTGCCCATACAATAGTCTTACCTATTCCACAGAGGTTCTGTGAGCATTAGCTAATGACTCCTAAGTGCTTTGAATGCATAAAGCCCCATGCCTCACAAATATATATATACATATTGAAATATAATTACCTAGTTATTGGAAATGTCCCCAATTGTCTCTTAGAAACAACTGTCATGCAGCACTTACTATACATAGGGAGTGACACATAATGATGAAGTAGTTAAAATGATACTCTTGCTTCTAGACAGAACATTTACATTTTGGAGAAATTTCTTGTTTCTTTTCAGGGATTGGCATAAGAAGCTTTCAGAAATGCTAAAAATATCTTTTTATATTAACTAGCTTTCCTGTTCTTTGGGCTAAGCACACAGAGGTACAAAAACAGCTTTGATAGCTTCTGAATAATGACACTAAGGTTAGAAAACTGAAAATGATAGTATGTTATATGAGCCTATTTTATGTAGTAGCAGGGAACATTCATTACCAAAGAATTAATAAACTCTGAAATTATGATTATATAAGTTGCCCTTGGGCACAACATATACCTATAGTATTTCACCCGATGACTTCTGGATAGATCCTATAATTTCTAGGCAAAGTAGGACAGCTTTTAGAAAAGACATGTTTTGAAATCTTAAAATTACTAAGAATTCAACAGCACCTTAAAAAAAAAAAAAAAAAAAAAAAAAAAAAAAAAAAAAAAAAAAAAAGCTGCTGCAATCTCAAATATCAAATATACTATATCTTGTGTGAACTTGTCCAGATTAAGCATTCGATCACAGGACCTTGCTATGACTTTTGTCTGCTAAATTAGTGATTCCCCATGTATTGGAAAACTGTTTCTCTGCTTGGGACTTTGAGACCATGATCAAGCCACCTCTTAACCTTCTCTCAGATAATCTAAGTACACTGATCTTCTTTAATCTCTCAATGTCAGGCAGGATTTTCAGACTTTCAATTGTTCTTGCTCTTCTTTTCTGCAACCTTTCAAATTTGTCTTAATCCTTCAGAAGTAAGGATATTCAGCAAAAGGATTACAGGATTCTGGGATAGAAACCCATGGGAAACGCACAGCTCTGGAGCACCAGTAATGGGAATAGTATTAAAATCAGTGGCCATCAGTTTTTTGCATGGCTCCAGATAAATCAGGTTGGGAGGCTCTTATGATAGAAATTGAAGAATTATCTTGACCTAGTGGCTGGAAGTGAGAAAAGGCAAAAACTTTCAGAGCCAGAGCCACTAGAACTTAGTCTTCAGTAGGAGAATTTATATGTATGCGATTTTTCCATCTGAATTAGAACCAAATAATTTTTTTTTAAAGCTCAGAAATGTCTAGGAAATTGATTCATCTTTCCTCACACAGTTTTATTAAAGATACTAGCCTTTTTTCATTCTTTATTGACCGCATCCCATGACAGCATTTACAAGATCTGTGATTGGGAAAATATCTCTTTAAACTTTACAGATTGTTTTGCTAAGCCAAGTGGATTTCAATTACAGTCAAATATTAGCAGACAAAACTCCAATGACAGGGCAATTAATGGCTGAGAATGCCTATATACATCAATATTTATACAACATGGTTACAAAGCATTCTGAGTATTTGAAATTCACCAGTTAACCCAAAAGCACCTTGGTGATTTAGACAATAGATATCTATTGAACCTAATTTATAGATGTGTGGTTTAGCCAAAATTGTACTATTGCACCAAATTGAAATTACTGCTATATACATAGAAAAAGAAAACAGCAACAAGTTTTGTTGGGAGAGATCTGTGTAGAGGTGATCAAGGGTCCCCTTCTTGGTAGTTCTGGCTTCCTGATAGATAAAATAAATAGTCATTAATAGGTTAAAAATAGAATGAATAACTGAAATTATTAATACTGTCATTATCCTTATTCTCTCCTATGTAATCTGTAAACTGTTAGCTAGACTAATTCATCACTGCCTTAATGCTTGTTTACTTGTTAGTGGAATGTGCATATAAATTGCTCCTAAAAGAGAATAATGCATTGTTGTAAATCAGGTCACGTGATGCTCAACAACAGTGAATGGGGGCTTGGGTTTCTATTCTTTCTCTCTTCTTCCTACTCCTCTTGTCAGAAGCCACCTGTGCATGCTCAATCACCCCCAAACGGGTGTGGCAGTAACTGTGTCTAATGCTAATGCCATGCGCTCCACAGACAGAAGAGTCAGGTGAGATGCCAAAAAGACCCATGAGGCTTGAATCTTTCTGCTATTTTCCTCTCCTTAACCACCTATCCTTCTCCATCCCTGAGAACCAATGCAGAAAACCCAGCTCTCCAGCCCAAAAAGTATACAGCAGTATGTATTCTGCCAGTTTAAATTAGTTCTCTGTAAGTCCAGACAGTTCTGTAAGCAATCAGCCAGCACTTGCAGCCATTTCTCTAAGGGAAGAAATATAAACAATAAAAACAATGCAGGTGTATAGGTCTTCTGCAAAAAAGTAGCAAGTCTTGTTATGTCCATTGCTCTGGTGGGCATCCTAGGCAGTGTGGAATGTCTGGGGCAACAAATGTTGGCTTCAAAACACAGTGGTGCATTGTGTGTCTGAAATACTCATTATTATTACTGTGCACTTAAATGCAGTTCTAGGAGAGTTCAAGGTCCCACCTGAGGAAAAGCTGGCTTAGGATCTTGGCCAAGGTCAGCCTGCACTCAGAGGAATGCCTAAGAGGCTCCTTTGCCCAGTGGGAGCATAACCCAACTTTAAAAAGTAACTCTTAATTTCAGACAGAAGCTCTAATACCCATTTAGCTTGTTATATGTCAGAGGTCAGGATAGAGGACAGGAAAAGGAAACTCCTGTTCCCTTTGTTTTTAATGTATTTCTGTTTATCGCTTTGTTGTATCATTTTTGTGAGGCAGTTTCAAAGCTTTGTAGGCAGGCTGAATATTAACCATCCACTGCGATCCTCTCAGTCACTCCTGGCACAGGTTAATCCCTGTATCATAGGCTGCCACCAGTTTGCTAAGCAGCTTAAAAGGACATGTTATAACTTTGACAATGACCTGCTAATGGTTTTACATTTCTCAGAAGTATTATGAGCTATCTTTGTCATTTTTATCTTCTAATGAGATCAATAAATTTAGGAAGCAGACATAGATGGTGCAAACTGCAATGCCACAGCCAAGGACGTGGCATGTATAACTGTTAAACTATAAATAATAATGCAGGAACTATAATCAAACCTTGACTTTTACAGAAGTCAAGTTGCAAGCGCCACAGCATTAAAAAAATCTCCACATTTTTAGGAAAAATGTAATCCTGTTTTTCTTCTTTCATATCACACTATATCAATTCTTTAATGAAAAGTTTCACACTGAGAAGTATGTTTCACTTAGCGATTTTTTTTCCAGTGGTATATAGCAGTTCTTGACATTTGAACCCTCTGTCTTTGGTGACTCTCCATGAAATAAGCATGTCAGGTAAAAATTTTTGCACAGCTGCACAGCAGATCTTACTGTTTCTTATACATGTATCATTAACTATCCTTGTTCCTTCCAAACAACTATGAAAAGCTCTAGGCTTTAAAAAGGCAGATATTGCAGGTTGCATTCAGCACACAGGGCCATGACTTTGGGTGATATCAATTCACAGGGCCCATATGTACCTGGGTACACCACACCTTGAGGCTGGGATCCTGGGCCATCCAAGCAGCATGAATGCCAGAAAGGTTCCTTTGCAGAGTCCAAATGGTCCCCAGAGATAACAAACCATTCCCAATATATTTGCAAAAGGAGTAGTTGCACACAACACCTGAATGGCCTGGGAGTAAGGTATCTTCACCTTCCTCTGAGCGTTGCACCTGTGGTTATCCCCTCCAGTGCATACTGGCCCAAACAAACATAATAATAGACTAACATTCGGTGACCCTAAGACCCACACTTGATTTCACTGTGTCTGCATTTTCTGTTGAATGTATCAGAAGTTTAAAGCCAAGCAGCTGTACCACTAGATGTTTCTCCAGTCAGTAACTATGTGCACAGCAAGCTACAAACTGCATGGCAAAAAAGGTCTCCGGGAACATGTCCCTTTGGGTATAAGAGTCCCAGGAAGAGAAACACCAAGGTATTAGATAGCTAAATATTTAACTGATCCTCATTTCTGCAGTATGCAAGTACTTTTCACACAGTGGTTGTATTAAAGACAGAAAAGGAAGGAAAGTTCTATTTTGCAATACATCATCTGGCTACAGCTTCACATATGAATAAAATAGAGTTTGCATCTCTCAGCATGGGAGTCTTCTTAGCCTACTGTAGTTTTTAATTTTAGCAAACTCAACATGAAAAAATATATTGTTGCAAACCATTACACATCCTACCTGTCTATTGTGTACAGAAGATTCATTCTATTTAATATGGTTTGGATCTGCGTGCTAGTCAAATATAAAAATTCTTTGACAATTAAATTTGATGACTGATTTTTGCCTTGTACAATAATGGTATCTTTAAAGAGATTACCCTTGACAATACTTAGGAGATATTCCAATACAGAAATAGGTACTATTCCCCATTTTTAAGCACAAAGTAAACAGTGTTGCCTGATTACAGAGCCTTACTCTGGAATACTACTTAATCTGCAATACTGTTAAATGTGGAATGAGATCCATACCAGCTGAATATGTGTCTATAAACAGAGGGCTAGCTACTAATCCAAGTACCCTAGGAATGCATGGCCTGACTTGAAAAAGGTTTT
Source organism: Aegithalos caudatus (assembly GCA_013389925.1). Taxonomy (NCBI): domain Eukaryota; kingdom Metazoa; phylum Chordata; class Aves; order Passeriformes; family Aegithalidae; genus Aegithalos; species Aegithalos caudatus. The sequence goes on from WEIU01015942.1 coordinate 134,306, forward strand.
CCTATGGCAAAATAGAATGGTTTGGATTTTCTTTTTTAGCTAATGATCACAGGCAATGAAAATTAAAGCACTGAGCACCTTTGAAACAGCAGCAGTTCCTGACTCAGTGCATTGCATTGTTGTGATGTCAGGAATGAGCCCCAGGAAGGCTTTCAGTGGCACTGCAGCCGTGCTGCTCTAAGTGCTTACTGCTGACACTGGCTCAGATGAGCCCAAGATACATGTGAGCAGAAAATCCATTACAGAAACCAGAGATTGGGGAAGGGAGAAAAACATGCCTCCAGTTAGCAAATACCTTTCAAACAACTGTACATTCACAAATAAATAGCATATTTTTTCTGCCAGCTTTAAAAAGTATTCCCTCTGATTTGGATAACAAAACTGGATTATGTTTTCTATTAGGTGTTCATGGTGCCAAAGGAGGACATGGGTGCACAAATTACTGGCTTGTGCCTAAGAAAAAGCACAGAATTCAATACACGTTGTCCCTCAAGCATATGTGAGCAGGACTAATGCAAAGATACATGCGTAAAATTTAATGTAGAATTTGTTTCTCCAGCAACATCTGCATTCTGCTCTTCACCTGTCCCAAAAGGAAGTTAATGAGGGCTCCAAAATGGAAATTATGGTCTCAACTCTATATGCTCCCAGATGCAGCAGCAAAATCTCTTTGATATCAAGAGAAAGAAAATAAGCAGCACTGTTTGTTGGGAAGTTCATGTTGTCATATTCCAGATACTGTGAAAACCCACTTGGCCTTTTGTGGAGGGTTTTTCTCCTTTTTTATTTACCAGAACAAAACAGCTCTTTCAGACCCTCCCTTTGCAGCGGAATGGGTGAAAACCATGTGGTGTGTCTCCAGCACAATCAGAGCACAAATCACCTCACCTGTTTCCAATTGTTTATAAAGTAGGTGTTTGTGCCTGATGCAGCAGACTAGATTCCAGTCATTAGAGAGGAACAGAGGCTTCACTAATCTGAAATCAGATGTCAGACTCAGGGTCACACCAATCATACCCCAGCAGTGCTTATGTCTCTCTGAGGACTGCTAAGTGAGCTTAGACTTTGAGGAGTCACAGTGCCCTCATCTATGGTCTACCATGTTCTCCACCAATTTATGTTCCATTTTCATGGACATTGTTACTGACAGCCCTGGTTTTCTTGCATCCTTACTATTTCTAGCCACAGTTTTAATCATTATCTATATCCAGGTTCCCTTATACATGCAGCTTCCATTTTGAGACATCCCTCTGCAAAGGAAGTGGTTAATCTCACATCAGCTTGGAATATAATATAATTTCATGAGTGCACCATGTCTCAAAGTCCTGAAATGCCAATGAAAATCAGTTACTTTCTGCATGCAAACGAGTAGGCCATTAGAAGAAACACACTACAACTTGTCTTCATATCACATCCAGCTTGGCTCTAGCATTTGAAGATGATTTTAAATCCTAAGGTGAGAATCACCAAGCTGATACTATGGGACCTACAAAGAGCTGAGCAAAATGACACCTATTTTTGATGTAAAAGTCTGTGTGAGTGGAGGAGCTGTGAGAGACAGAGCTTCTGGATATTTCTATACCAAAACAGATCCAAGAAACTGATAGCAAGGAGACAGAAAGGATTGAAAGTTTTACAGCTATTACCTTCTCGTGCTTTTCAACTTGTTTCCAATATTTTATCTCAAAATATCAATCTCATTTCTAGTAAGAATGTTGTCCTTTTTAAATATATGTATTTTAATCAATTACTTGCTCAAAAAGCTACGGGATGATGTAATCCAGAAAGCAGAGTAGACAAGCAGTTAATTCATACTGTTGGAGCATCCACGGCACATGGAGCTTTATGACATGTGAACATTTAACATTTCAACACAAAAATAAGAATTTATGTTTTATTTATGTTTTACAATTGCTTAGAGCACTGCATATGCACTTTGCAGCTTCACTAAAGACAAGCTAAATACAAAGGCCCAATATTATTACAATGGATGAAAATTTAATGTCCACTGAAGCCATTGACCTAATTAAATATATAGAGCCACCTAAATGTATTAACAAACGTCTTTCTTTGGAAATGATATTGCAATGCCTATTTGAGAATATAAAACATGTTCCCACACACATGGAGTATCAGTGACACTGATGAATGAGTATTAGCATTTCAATGATGAAATGAGGAGACATGAGTGAACACCACCTGATACTGTAAATAAGCGTGATCCAGAGAGAGGAGGAATAATTTTCTATCTACAATCTAATCATGACCTCAGTCCTGACCTGAAAAGATCACTTTCCTTAGTGATTAGATCAGAGTTAATCCCACTGTGGCATGCACCCAGGTGTGTTGAACTGAGCTGAAGTGGTTATGTGACAAATGCTGAATTTTTAATATTCAAAAGCAGGATGAGGCACATCTTGCAAACTAAACCCAATTTGGGCACAGAAAGAATCCATTCTTTTTAACTCTTTTAACCAACCACACCTGAACTTCATGCAGCATATTTTCATGCACCTCATCAAGTGCTCCAGTTCTCTGGGTTTCCTATAAATATTATTCATTACTAGAACTGCTTTGTCAACTTTAAAACTCTGTTTTTTCAAGAAGATATGCATGGTGCTTTAGGTGTTCAGATAATCAGAACACTATTAGGCTGGCAATAATTCTAGCAGACACTCAAACCACTACACTAATTTTGAAAATAGAAATTGGCTAATGTGAAACCACTACACGAGTACACAGAATTTTGCTGATAAAGGCAATGGTTATTCACAGTCCAAAGCCCAGCCCTCCAAAGACCAAATACCATGGTCACAATGCAACTATGGCTGTTGCCTAAACTTGCTCCATATAAAAGTATATTTCATCTCCTGATGCTGTTATTCATCCCCACTAACTCAGCTACAGAATTTTTAACTGCCTCACTTGAGACTTTTTTTTAAATTCACGCACAACAATAATCTCTGATCCCCAGCAGTAATACACTTCAGCATCTGAAATGTTTATCCTTAAAGCATGAAGTAGAAAAGAGCTAACCACATGCTGCAACAAAGTGAACAGAGCAACCTCCTGCAGTCATTCAGGAGGACTGTGTTCTCAAAAAAACAACAACAAAAAAAGACATCTTTTAAGTTTCAGATCTCAGCCAGACATGACATCAACATGAGTCTCTGGTAATACATACAAGGTCTAAGGTTCAGCAGACAGAGTGCACAGGCTCTGAAGTCAAGGATAAGCATAATGGCACCAAACTGTTGCAATATCTTGATCCTACAGCTGACTGATCCCACAGACTTGTGAGTAGATCTGATTCTGCACTGACCCACAGGGCCGTGGACCTGCCTTCTGCGACATGCAGAATCTGTAAGCCTGGTGCTGGCTGCAGGCCTGACATTTATATTCTCATGTAGAATCATGGAATCATCGAGGTTGGAAAAGATCCCCCAAGACCATCAAGCCCAACCTTTGTCCAAACACCACCAAGCCAACTAAACCATTGTACTAAGTCCCATAATTTGTTCATCACTTCCAGGCATGGTGACTCCACCACCTCCCTGGGCAGCCTTCAGTGTTTGACCACCCTTTCAGTGAAAAAAATTCCTCTTGCTGGCCAACCTGAACGTCCACTGGCACAGCTTGAGGCTATCTTTGGTATTTATTAGCATTTATTCATCGAGATGTTTCCAGATGTAAATGCCTCACTATTGTAATGGGATTTTGTGACCCCTATTCTACCAAAACATTTAAAAGCAGCAAGTGCTCTTTGAAGAGTCTCGCTCATGCAGCAGCATTCAGGTTTGATGAGAACAAATTTCAATTAGTGGTCACAAAGTAGTTCTACTTTAAATGTCACAGTCACAGTGGCACAAGACAAATTGTGATGAAGCATCTGCAATATATCTGTTCTTAAGGTCAGATTTAAGAGACACAACCTCATCTGACATTAATTAATACCCATACCTTTTTTAAGTACAGGAATTTCCCCTAATTTGCACTAGTCATCAATTTGCTTTCAATATTACATTTTGTAACTGGATGGGTCCTGTGATAGGTCCACTCTCAGGAAAGAACTGAAGCAAGTGCACTGACTTGTGGTGCACTTCTGCATATCAATAAAAACACTGAGGAATGGCAAGCTGAAATTCTTGGTACCTAAAAAATAGTTCAGGCTTGCCAGGCACAGTATTTTGTACCATAAATATAGTCTCTCTCATATCAATGTGAAGAGAAAGCTAAGTCCAAAAATATTGATGACATCTGGGGAGGAAACACTTCTCACTCTGTACCTGAGCACTGCTACTGACCTTCCGTCTGGCTCTGCATCTTTTTAACTACTCTGAATTGTTTATCAAAATCACAAACAAGGAACAATTCATTTACACTCTTAAAGCATAAAGCTCTGAGCCTTGATTGCATGTGCAGGAGGAATATTTACTTTTTAATCAGGGTTGACTGTGGGGTGTGGAGGTAAGGCTATTTTGAAGATTAATTAGTTAATATTTGTACATTGCTTTGAAGATTCGAGGTAGCAAGTATTTTTATGACACTCAGCTAATTGCCTTAACTCTTTCAGCAATGCTGATGTCAAGGCCTTTAAAAGGGGCCCATCTGAGTTGTTTTTATATAAACCTTGGGAGGCTGTATCGATAAAATGCAAAGACAGAGTTTTCAGGTTTGGTCCCAAACCCTCTTCCACTTTTGCCAAATCCTGCACAAAACAAATGATATGTTTTGAAAACCTCAGTAGAAAAAGCAGGTAGTGGGATAACATACACCTTTATGTCCTTCTGATTCAGCATTTGGGCTTAACAAAGATGAGTGACTTACACGTTACAAGCATGGCACATCTGTTCTCACAACAGCCTGATGAAGAAAACTATGAGCTTCCATGTTCATTTTGCAAATGAGGTGCTCTAAAAACCTTAGGTTTTTGAAAAGTTGGACCTTTCTCTTATCCAGGTGGCTAAATCCCACTGTGGGATTTAGGTGCATAAGATTTTTCTGGATCTCAGTTTGTGTGACTTGCACAAGGTCAAACACAGATCATACCTAAACTGTAAATGGAGAAAAGTGTTCCAGGGTGTTCTAACCACGGCTTCATTCCTCCTTTCCTATAGCAGACAGATGAGCCCCCATGTTTTGCATTAAGACAGTCATTTTAAAATAAGAGTTAAGGAGTTTAGCTTTATTTAGTCTCATCAAAAGTCAAATCCATGCAGAGGATCTGAGGTCATGAGAAGACATAAACACAATTCCTTTCTTAGGCAAGCACAGAATGTAAAATCACAGGGGATATTCAAACCTTGGGATGTACCAACTGCATCCCTTTTGTATACCCCACAGCAGCTGGCCAGAGCACAGCATCAAGCCCCAGGAGGAAAATGGCTATTCTGACAGCCACAATACTGGTGTGCATCTGCCACTGTGAGAAGGGGAGATTATGAAAGCCGGAAAAACAATAAAGGTGGCACACTGGTGCCAGTCTGATATTCCAAGATCCATCCTCACGAAAGTTAAGAGGCCTCTTGGCATATGGCTTCAGCTGAGACCCTGGGTAAAATAAAACCCCAAGGTCTCCAGCTGAAAATACAAATGACAAATAAAGAGAAATTTCTGGAGGAGGGGGAATGGAGTGAGCCACCATGCATATAACTGGCATTTAAATTCAGAAAACAAATGGGAATCTTGTTATCATCAATTATGACAAAACATAATGTCACACAAAAGCTCAAAAATGTAAGATACAAGGTCCTTTGACTAAATATGCTCTAGCCGCATCCAGCATAAATTACACAGGCTGGAAAACTAAGCAGATTCTTACAGGATCAGGTATTATGTGAAGTGTTCAGGATTTAGGTTAATGAATACAGCGTTCTCCAGATGTTCCATCATTGTTCCAGAGTGGGAGGAAAACTGGCTGCAGACCAAATCAAATTTTTATACTCCCCTTAGATAGTGCCAGACACTAAGATTTCACCAATATAACATCTGAGGCACAGAGACAACGCATCATGGTTGGATAACCCTATATTCAATCCATTTTGCTGAAGACAGGACAAATAAACTAAGAATCAGAACATTCAATGAGTCATATCAAAGGTATAAATTGAAAGTCAACACTTGTACTACATATAATCTAGCTGAAAAAGAATTTATAGTCTGGAATTTCCCATTTAAACATTGTTGCTGCTTCTTGTAGATATACTCCAACTGCTAACTTTAAACACTGCCAGTCCTTTCGAGTTGGGTTTTCTGCTTACTTTATAATATCTTTAGGATTCACATCCTTCTCCAGAGTAATGGAGAGTTTGAGAAAAGAAGTTAATTGCTTGAAATGCCTAGTTTGCTTAGAAAAAGTGCACCATTTAGTGTTTATTAAGCAGTTGAAAATCATCTTAATTTTTTAAACATTTCATTCTTTTTTAGTTAACAGAATTAAACAAGAACATTTCTGGGACATGCAGAAATAGGGATCACTAGAGACAAATAAGGCAGGCAACATAACACTGTAGAAATGCCTAAGAGGTGATGACAGGAATAGAGACAACATCTACACTGGCCAACAGAAACCCACCACAAGAAATAAATGAAGTTTTTCAAGAACTACACAAGAATTAATAATCATTTGCAAGTGCATTTTGAGCATATAGCTGATCCACTTGCTGAGCAAAAGGAAAACTGATGTCAGGGAAAAGGCTGTACTTGGGCAATGAGTTTCAGTTTTGAGGTTTAAAAGCAGCCAGGATGAGGTCCACGACTGCAAAGCTAAGATCCAGTTCAGTTACACTAATCTGATTTGGTCCACACTTGTGCTTAAATTGATCACTTAGCCTAAGGGACTGAAGGTAGTTGGGGGGTGGGAGGGAGTGTGAGGGGGGTGTGCACATGTGTGCTTGCTTCTGGGAACACATCCATAAGACCTAAACACCTGCACAGATGTTTTTTACACCCTTTGAAAGCAGGTCAGCAGTGAGCATTCACTGGGCATGAAACAACATTAAACTATAAAACATTCCCTGCCTGGTGCTGGTGAGGATTTCAGTTTTGTGACACAAGCAAGTATCTGGGAGTACTGTAGATATATTCACTATGAGTATTTAATGTGCTGCTTCACAAGTGGCCTTTCTCTACTAGCACACATATGGGGGTCATACAACAGGAGTGAAAACATAAAGGGAAGAAGAAGACACCATTGGACTGCTGCCCAAGGATAGATCCTGGCTGTGGTCCTCTTAAAGCCCAAGGGCTGTACCAGGGGTGCAGAAAAACTTCTGTGTCTTCAGGGACACAGCAGAACCTGGAGGCAGGAAGCTGCTGCACCACGGTGGGTAGGTAGATGAGACAGGAGGTGTGGGCCAGCTGACTGAACACCACGTGTGGAGCACAAATCAAACTTACCTTGTGCTAAGGCTAGGGCTGCATTATCTCAGAATCAGTAACAACCTGGATCAGGACAGTAAGAACTAAAATATAGTCACTCCATTGAGAATTCATGGAAATGTATCTTGTTTGAGTACATCAGTACTGAAATTCATCTAGAACATTGTCTTTTGACCATATTCTCTTATAAACCAGATCTAACCAAACAAAACAAAATAAAACCAATTTAAAGAAACCCACCCAAAATGTTTAAATTTTAAGGAAACCAAGAAATTCTCACTTTCATTTATTTCACCTTTCACTTCTCCAGTTGCAGAAACATGTCATGTAAGTGAAACAGTATTGACTGTTTCTTAAAAGGAAAAATCATTTGCATAATACAAAGTAATAGTTTTGCATTACTATTTTTATGTTTGCAAAAATGTAGCAAGGTGATAAAGAAGGTGCTGTAGACTTAGAAATTCAGATTTTGCATCTTGTTGACCTGTAGGTAAAGTATTTGAACTGTATGTATTCACCTGGGGACTATCTTTTATAAAGCATGTTCTCTTCTGCCTGCATTTGCCTAAATAGATCTTGAATTTCCATTCAGCTCCAGCTTGTTGGTTTATTTCTTTTTATGTAATTATTTATCAATTAAACTTCTTGACAGTAAACTATCTGAGGAGTTACACTCCCCTCTCTTCAAACGTATGTGATAGATCTAATTATTTTTCTGTAAAACTACAAACAACCTTCTAAATAATGACAATCATTAGAAAACATTAGGGTCTGTCACTTATAATCTTTGCCAACTGCTGATAACATTTTATTACTGCTTAGAAAGGTTGATTAAAGCTTGTAATAGATTTAGTGAGGGTGAAAGATTAACAAAAAGGTATTTATGATAGAGACACTAAAACATAATATGTTCTCAGTAAACACTCAAAAAAAACCATCCCTGTGACATTTATAGAGGTTGCTCAAGATACAATTTTTCATCTGCACAATGAAACCGATAACAAGTTCTTACATGCTGGGGGAAAAAAAAAAAAAAAAAAAAAAAAAAAAAAAAAAAAAAAAGACAGGGAGAGGAGCACATAACCTTTGCATGTCTCATGTCAGAGTGAGAAAGTGCTCTTCAAAAATAAACCATCTGAACTCCCTGAAGGAGCTCCTGGGAGTGCTCCTTGACCATTTGACAGACTCCTTTGAAACTACAGCAATGAAAATTAAAAAACAGGCTGGATAAGAAGGTAGGATCTATATCTTTTTTCCTGAAGTAACCACATCCCTTAGCAGCACTGATCTGGTGAGAGAGCCCATCATCTTTTGGAGATGCCAACCTTGCAGTGCATGGAAAAGATTCTGGGCGGCCGGTGCCTCAGGGGAGAATGTGCATTCCCATGGCATATTACTGTCTCCCTCACACATCTGGTCATTTATCCAGTCATAGGGGCTACTTGCAGGCATGGCAAGTATTTAATGGACAGCAGGATCAGCTTGCTCCTCACTTCAGAAGAGCCTCTGCTGAGGTCAGTGAGAAGGACCTGGTGCAGATGAGAAGCAGGGGCCCAAACTCAGCAGTTACAAACCCAGGCCAAGGATGTGAAGGCAGGTGCCACAGCAGAGAGCCTCAGCTGTCCTAGCTCAGTCCTGACCTTCAGCTGCCTGATCTGTCTCTCTCTATGTCCCTAGCCAAGGAGATTGAGAAGAAAGGTTCATCTGATTTCCACAAGCCTGCAGCTCACCTCTGTGAAATAAACGGAGGCCCATTCCAATAAGATGTGAGTCACAGCATGCTGAGCATCCACAGTCAGATATCAGGGAGTAGGGCAAGATACCAGGAGTGAGCTGCAGCAGACTAACTGGTTCAGACTACCTACCTTAAGGCAAAACAGCAGGACTAGATAACCTGTCAAGGCCTTTGCTGACCTGATTCTGTAACACCCTCCATAAATAATCCTCTCTGTGTTTTTGAAAACAATGGGCCAATATTTAACAGCACTCCACAACTGACTATCTGACACCACAAAAATCATTTACCAGGAAGAAATCATCAGCCAGATCACAGTCAAAACCAAACATTTAAAAATAAAGACAATTTCTGTGCTGTGCATGCCTTAACACGTCTATAGCCAAATATACATACACAGTCTGCAAACATATTAATGTGTCGTTCATCACAGAGGTCAAACAGTGGTGAAGCAGAATGAGCTTGTGGTTAATCTGAGCAGAGAGCCACTGTCTGCAGCCTGTGAAAATGTTAGTACATTAAAGCTCTACAAAGTGGATGATAGATTACAGAACCTGTGAATGCAAGTTAACCTGCCCCAAACCATTCCTCAAATGCACAACATGGGCAACACTCATTTCTGGGCTGACTCATGGCTTTCATGTTGAAAAGTGGAAAATTATTTTTAATGTCAAGTGATGGTCAAAGCTAAGGCTGTTAATTATACCAGAAGATGTAAACCCAAACCTGCGTCAGGTTTTATTGTATCCTACTGTGTCACAGCCAACACATAGCTCAAACACAACTTCTGAGAGTAGGTTATACACTGGCACTTTTTTCTCCACGTTCTTTCAAATATTTTCAGGCTATATAAAGATACACAAAGAGCAATAAATGTAAACAAAAATCTCATGTTTATGTGTTGATGTAGTGAGTCAGAATAAACATGACAGCTTTACCTGAGAAGTTAGAGTCTGAAAACAAATGTCTTATGTTTGGCAACAGGCACAGAAGATTTTTAAAAGAAACACCAAAAATAAACTTAGCAACATACTTTACAACTCCCACAGGTAAGCCTCATTCACCCAGGCAGTCTCACCAAAGTCAAGAAAAAAAGCAGAATCCTGTAATGTTGGGTGCTGAGCATCCCTCAGGCCCTGTGTTCCACATGCTGCCTGTATCCTGCACAGCTGCCACTTGAAACCTGTCCCTACAGGGCTAACCTGTTCAGACAGCAGTCATTGTCCTGAAAACAATAACAAATTAGACATTCAGAAAAGGCTAGCATAGTGAGCTAAACCCACAGAGCCCACATAGTAAAGAAAGAGACTGGGATAATCACAGTTATTTATTTCTAGCTTTTATACACTGGACACCAGCTCAGGCAGGAAGTGACACATGAGACTATGGCAAGGACTTGAACCTCACTAGGGTGTGCTGTCAGCCTCCTCTATCTCTTTGTTAATTCTGTTCTGACCTCTGCGACACCTGAATTCCTCATGTATGATCCAGAAAGGTGATTTTTTACCAGGGTAACAAGGAAGACAAGGGGATTGTAAAAGACACTGCTAACCCTGGATTGTGGTAATGGAACGTTAATTCCACATAGTCTAAACCATTTTGGAGTAGACAATGGATAGAGTACTTCCACCTGGCAGAAATTCCAGTTTGACTATGACAAACCTACTCATGGAAGAAATAGAGGGAAATTTTGAAAGCTAGGTATTATGAGTAACAGACATTTAATCAAAGAATAGATAAAAGAACAGAAGAACCATGAAAGCCACAAAAACTTCCATACTGTTAGTCTCTGAAAAAAGATAAATATCCTGAGTTGTAATTCATCAGATGCGAAAGCATAAGATTAGCAGAGAAATCTGGAAAGGTTGAATTTAGTAGGATGTCTGGCCCCAACCTCAGGTAGAAGCAATATTTCAATTTTTACCTCCCAGTTAGAAGATACCACAACACAAATTCACATCAAAGACATTGGTCTTTTGTCTGTATCCACTTGATTCAATAAAATTATAATGGTAAGGTATTTCCCCCTTACATTTAAAACCAAAGGTTAGTAAGCCAGAGTTTAAACCATGAGTTTTTTAATCAAGACTCTTTGCTCTTGAGTGACAAAGCATTGTTTCCTTCTAGTCTGGGACACAGCTGCATAGGCAGAACTATGGCTTGTACTAACCACAGTCAGAGAAATAGCATCCTGCCTCTTTTATTTTTTTTTAATAGTACAGTCATTTTAGGAATATATGCAAAAATAAATACATTCAAGATACAACAGAATAACTGCCCTTCCCAGGGCTGTGAACTCTAATTTTTGCCTCTTCTAGTGTAGTATAATTTCTTACACCTCAAGTATCACACATTCACACCTTCACTAATGGTGGGTCTCAAGCTGAGGAAAGGGGAGCTATAACACGGTCCTGTCTGTGTTATATCTTGTGGGTTGTATTAGAAAATAGATGACTCTGTGTTATACCTGGTGGTTTCTGTTAGAAAGCTAATTAAACCTTAATTCTCCAAATTTACTGGCTAAATGACCAATTTTATCCTTCACTGAGTTCGGTTTGGCATCCTTTGAGGTCATTGAGGGTTTTTTCATTGAATGTTAAAATACATCATCATGAATCAATAATTATCCACAGTTGTCTGATAGATGGGACTTCTGTTCTGTTCCATAGATATTAAGAGAATTTTCTGCTATGTTACTCATTTTCATTTTTTCCTGCTGCCCTGTGTGGACACTCTCTGCTAGCAGCCAAATTTCCAGCAGAATTTTTTTCTGTTTAATGAAAGTGATCATTCTTCTAGAGAGGTTTCCTTTCTCTTGATGGCATCTTTGCTGTTGACAAAGTCAGTTTTTTTGAGGAGTCAGTCCACACCTGCTACCCTTATGGTGGGAGCTTCCTAGACGGAATCACTGCTGGAGATGATGAGACCTGGATGGTAAAACTCCTTCATTCCCAGCCCAGAGAGTCCCCTGCAAATCTGGGCCCATTCCCTACAGTGTCCTTGCAGCATCATCTCTCAGTGTTACTCACCATTAATCTTCTTTCATTTCAGCTTGAAATGTCAAAAAGCTGAAAAAATTTGGTGGCCCTATTACAATTCTTGAGGAAAAATAATTCAATTTGAAACATTTCCTCATTACTACTTTCTTTCTCTGAGTTCCTTCAATTTCATGAGTTAAGAGTACATAACTTTAGTTCCTGACCTTGAAGGAAATCTGATCCATTTGCAGAAATTTTATCTGTCTTTTGCACACACATTGTACAGAAGGATATTGGTCAGAAAAGAATAGAAGAATGCATATGCCTATCAAATATGCTCAGGCTTGCAGGAGCTACCAAATATCTTTCTATATACAAGAGGTAGAGTTCTTCAAGGAAAGCTAGAGCATATCAACTGTGTTTTCTGTGGTCCCCCAAAGCCTTGGAAAGGATCACTAAACTTGAGGTTCAATGTATTTTTTGTCACCCTGTGAGTGCACAAGACCCCCCTGCCTTGTGCTGATCAACAAAATATTTTGTATTAGTATATTTTTCCTACTTTAACAGCTGCCTGTCACACAGTGTGCACAGGTGGCAATTTCTGTTGATATGGGAGATGATAAGGACCTAGATGTTACAACACTGTGCCTATATACCAGTTTACCAGAATAGGTTTTTATGCTAACCAACATTAGAATTCATCCTCAGCACAAGCCAAGTCAAAAGCAAGGAAAAATACTTATTTATAAAATCCAAAATAAGCAACAGAGTTGTAGAGATTTTTAACATATGGCTAGCAAAAAGGAAAGAAAAGTTTCTCTAAAATCAAGTCCAAGAGGCACACCATCATCTGTTTCCGTCTTGTCTCACTTTGTATCTAACTGCTAAACAAGACCTAACCACATCTGACCTACAGGGACAGAGTAGCTGGTGTACACCCTCCATCACAAATATATATTCACAGAAAGGAACTTGCAACCAAGGAAGAAGGCTAATTTATAACCCTGTACTCCTTGGAGTTTTGCATGAAGGTTCATTCAAATTCATCTCCCCTCCTTCATTCAGGTGTTGGCTTCAATGTCATCTCCCTGGATTATTTACTGGCCTAACATTTTCAAATGCAAATCTCCCTTCAATAGGCCAGGTGCAAATATCTCTTATCCTTTACTGAGTTATCATTAAATCATTAATCCACAGAGGAGCAAAACACTCCCACTTATCAGGACAAATCTCAGTGTGAAGCTTTTCCAGGCTCAAAATTTCTTATTTCAAATCAGCATATAGATAGACAATCACAGCTGATGCTAGCATTAAAGCACAATCTGTGCTTTTGGGGTAGAGGTCTGTGAGATGATTAATTCACTCCAGTGTCTCCCTGAACATTATCATGAACCCAGTGTGACATGGTCACCAGGCCTGGAGCAAAAGCAGAAAGAGTCCTTGTTGTCAAGCGTGAGGACAAGCATTTAATAGTTCTTCACAGTTTTAGGCTACAGGAATCCACGGCATCTGCAACAGAGGATCTGAATAGATGTATTCTTCCAGCAGATTCTGACTTATATTTATTAATACAACACAAAAAAAGGGGGGAAAGCCACAGCAGAATCCAAGCCTAAGAATGTCTTAAGCCTCAGCAACTCCAAGTCACCTTACAAAAAAATTCCAGAAAGTCAGATGGGCTGCTGACTTGCAGGCAACCCTCAGACAGCCCAAGAGCACAACTCCTGCCTGAAGCTGACCCCGAGCAGGTGTACTGAGTATCAAACAGCAAACCCCACTCAGCTGTGCCTGCATCAGCACCTCAGCCCCCACACATCACCTGGCCCCACTCCAGAGAGCAGCTATCTGAAACCAGACCCAGGGCACGCTGGATGTGCAACCGTGGTGCTGAGTCACTCTGTTTGGGGCTGCCCCCACATTTAAAAACATTGTGCTTATTGATCTAAAGATTCATGACTCACAGGCTCAATATAGCACTGAGTTTAAAAGACTGCTTTGTTCTTGGAAGTGCCACATATGGTCTCCTCAGGGCAGCCACCCTCCTCTGCGACACCTGCTTCCTCAGAAGAAACTCTACAAGGAGTTGAAGAGATGCACAAAAATTAAGTAACAGGGGAAGTGGGTTGTGAGCTATCACTCCATCCATACACACTTTTCTAGCCTGCAAGGCTCAGATGTGGCAACGTTATCCATTCTGTGGTGCATCACAGAGGATTACCATAATGTCTCTTCTCACTTCCCAGGAGATGAAACTCAGGTCTCCAGGACCATAAGAGAACATTCACTATGTGAAACTGCCTAATTGAACAGCTTTAGACCAAAAGAAGAAATCAAATTGGACCCTATACACCAAAAAATGTGACCTTGACCTAAAGAAGCACTCTCTAAAACGACAGAAATAATTAGGCGCCAAACTTCAAGGATCTCACTAAAATCATATACAGGAACAGCAGCAGCTGCAAGTGACTTTGTTGGTACTCAGTCATGTTCAGAAAATACAAGAGTGTACTCTTTCATTGTAGCATACCCTAACATACTTTCCTTGCCTGGGGAAATTAATTTTGAATGTATGATGTCTCTTTGAATTAACTGGCACAAGTTTTGTAATCAAGCACTGTTGAGCCAACAGGAAGACAAGGTCTTATGGTATTTTAGTGTGGAATACACACAAAAAATTAAAAAAAAAAAAATGGCCCAATATGCTGTAAAAGACCACAATACATGCATTCATTCATACAAAAATTAAGTATATAATCACATGATGAGCAAAGGACTTCATATGATGGTATACAAATTTAAAATACATACAACCCTATTTAAATAAACTGCACATTCTGCTAGATTCCAAAAAAGATGAAGTTATAGTAATTGTCACTTTCAGTTTTATATAATTTTCCAAATAAAAATGTGATAGTTGCCATTAACTAGTACTGACAATGCACATACAGTACACACATTTGTCAATTTCATTAACCTTCCAAATTAGGTATTCACGGGGAGCTAATGGCAGCATAACACATCATTACAATATTCAATGCAATTTCATGGATATTATGTATAGGGAGAAATTTTAAGCTCTCTTGTTCTTACAGCTGTTAGAAAATATTATACTTTGCAAATATCACATTAGTGATCGGCAAATGCTAAATAGCAGAATCTGAATAGCTTGAATTATGTCCCACTCTCCCGCCTCTCCTCATTGGGAATGGGGGTTGCCTCTATTTGTGTCACATTTGGCCGTAAGTAAGAAGTGCAAATCATCTGCCTGGACTTTCCATTCTCCTCACCATTGCTATTACAGCTTCCACAGCCCAAATTAGGATCCACGAGATTTGCTCCTATTTATCCATTAACTTTCTTGATGACCTTGGGCAAATCACTTAATTTCTTGCATCTGCAACAAATTCTTCTTCACAGGCACGGTGCAGATAAAATCTATTATGGATCATGAGGGTCTGAAGTACTGGTGGAAGGGTTAATTTCTTTCTCATAACTCATAAAGGAGTTTTACTACAATGGGAAGAGGAGATCTTCCAGCTGGAAATGAGAGTGGGAAGGCACTGGATATGAGAAGTAGAATGTGGGCAGGTGTGGGAATAAGAAGAAAACAGATACTTTGAATTATCTAAATTAAGGTTTATTTGGTGATGAGCTGAGAGAAGATGAGTGCCTCTTCAGAAGAGAAGAAAAACGAAAGGATCTTAAGCAAAAGGAGTATTCTTAGGAAGTTAGAACGTGCGGGAAAGTAACTTTGTGGTGCACAAAATGGAGACATGGGTCATAGGATTTTACATCTCAAAAAATAACATGTTCTTACCATCAACGAAGAAATATGAAAGTATAAGATCGTCCTGAAAGACGAAAGTGGACATGAATGACAAAAACCAGATTTTTCAGCTCTGATGCACTTTAAAGGGTTTTCTTTTCTAGACTTCTTTGAATTCCTCAGACCAGTATTTGTATTTGAATACTGAACTGAACCTCATGGAAATTGCTCTAGCTTGAGCAGAAAAGCCTTAATTCTAAGACTTTTACCTCTTTTAATTAGAAAGTTTTTAGAAAACAAATAAGACCTAGGAAATTCTCAATTTTTTTCCTTCTGATCAGCATTAATGTGTTTAAAAAATAAAAAAACCATCAGCAGTTATGGCAAAATAAACACACACCATGGGTAATCCAGGAAAACAACAAATTCCTATGTAAGCCATCCCCTACAAAAATGGTCAAGGTTACCCAAAGCAATTTTAATTGAGATTTGCCTTTCTACTTGATGCTATTTTCCCTGCAGACCTTACATAAAGCTCAACATAAGACCTGTTTACCTTGTCAAACAGGAGCAGAGCTAAATGCCCCTACTGAATTCCTTACCAAATGAAAGTGGAGTTCTCCATAGGTGGCAGCATGGTGGGCAGTACTAGCACAGTGCCTCTAACCCAGTTTGCTATGTTGCATCTTAAAATATCTGAGGTTCTCTATTCATGGGAAATGCTTTGGATGGACCAGCTTCACAACAGCCAGCTCGTGTTAATTTGAATCACTTTGGTTTGCTTTTCTCACTGTTGCTCTCACTGCCAAGGGCTGTCAAAACACATTGTCCTGCTTTCAGAAAAGAGCCCCATACTGTGTCATGGAGAGATACAAAACACAGCTGATAAAACTGCACAGAAGAGTTCAGCTGTCTTCCCAGTCTATGTATTTAAATAGCATTCTCCTATAGAAATGAAGCAGTTTGTACGTTAATTTGTCTTTCTTCCCCTCCATATGGAGTACCTGCTTCACTCAGCCACCTCATTTTGTGTTTAGTTTTTTTCTTTTAGTTCAGTTTTCCATTTTGAAGACTTGAGTACCAGGAAAGAGAGCTTTTAGCACTCTTCTTCTCAGAAGAGTTAAAGTCATCCATCCAATCAGTTCTGGGGGTTTAAAAATGCTGCATTGGCAGGCTTTTATTGCTCAGTGTCTCAACTTCCTATTGTAACATACAGAGAAAATATAGAACAAGATGGGTGACTTTGCACCTCCAATAATATGTAGAAAAAAAGCAAAGTAATATTCCAGCTTCTTTAAATTTTGGCTGGCACAAAACTGTCTGATAACTAGGAAAAAAAACAGAAAACTATATAAAAATAGCAAAATAAATAGCAACACTTTTTTCTTATAGTTGGAGATTTACCACAGACAGAAAAAGAGCAATTTTTGACACAGGAGAGAGGGAATATTTTAATAAGGTGCCGTGCCAATTTGGCTTGTTATTCCTATGCATAAAGTATCCTGGAGTCCTTTAAATTAAAAAAAAAAAGTTCAAGCCGGACAGAAGTGCCAGCAAATGTTATAAGCCAGTGGATAGTGGGTGGGTGGTGTGAAAACGTTTCATAACTGCTAACAGCAACCCTGTTGTGAACCAAACAGCTGTGCACAGAACACAGGTGTGCTGCACAACAAGGGCTATTCATGCCTTCCCACAGGGTGCTGGCCAGGTTTGCAGAGCCACAGCTGACCACATAAAGCATCGAGGATGGAAAAGGCTGGGACTGAAATGTCCACTAAAAGCGTAAACACCGGACACCAAACACACACACACACACACACACACACACACACACATTTTTAGCACGTTTTGCTCACTTCTGTAATGAAAAGAGGTAAGGAAAATCTGTTCTACTGTGGGAAGCAGAGAATACAATGACATAGAAAGTTAATAAGAATGTTATGTGCATGAAAAAATAGGCAGATAAAACAGAATTGGGATATGGTACTAGCCAAAATAGTCATAATTTAACTGAACATTTTGTTCCAATAAATTCTTTCCTCAATGTATCAAAGGCATTTGTAATTATAGAAAATGTAGAAGATATTCCAAATAATGCCAGCACAGGGGTTAGAGATTCTTTTTCCTTCTACAGAACCTCCAAGAGAGAAGACAAATTTCAGGAAAGTAAAATATTATGGTTCAAAATTAAAACCATTTCTCTTTCATATGCTCTGCATAAAGTGTTTTTGCAGCTTTTCTTCCACAAATATCAGTGCAGTAAAGGTTGGGGGATGGTTGGGTTTTGTTTCCTTTTTTTTTAACAGGATTTTTGGGAAACGGTTTAAAAAACAATTCAAGTGAAAAAGGAATTATAATCAGGAACCCTTGAATTCTAATTCTGGATATAGAAATCCTGTGTTGGGCATCTCCCTTGAATACACAAGCAAATATTATGACTCAGTTGCAAAAGGTGGAGTACGTCTGTGAAAAATCAAAGGACTGCCTGCCCAAGCAGATCGTCTTTGTCTATTGTACCTATTATGAAAAGGTAATTATTTGTTAAAAACACAGTCTCCAGATACAATGTCTGTACACATGAGGAATGAATGCTTTCCAGTTGTAGGTACAGAAAAGCCACCTTTCATGAAAAAAATATGGCAATGAAAATGCAGCATACCATAACCGTGATGCTGACTAATATCTCCACATTTAAAATTCTTACCAGCCATTTCAAGGTGAAATGCCAGACAACACCAGCTTTGACACAGCAAAGCCCTGTCTGATTCCTACCACTGCTGGTATTCCTGGCTACATTTCTGCTTTCAAAACAGACTACAAGTTATTGAGACTGAACAGGATTGATGTGTCAGCTAATAAAGCGACTCTATGATACAAATATTATATATCTATAATAAGCCGAGTAAGTCACCCTATAAACATAGAAAATCTTACAATTCTCCAAGTACCCTTTTGCATGAATACAGCGAAGAACCCTAGTTCCTCTTTCTCATGATAGCCCCATTTCAAAGCTATTTTAATACTGAACCAAAAACCCTGTTCGTTGCAGATGTAGGGCTCAGTACAACTGTTAGAGATGAGCAAGAGCTGCATCAGAGATAGGTTCACAGGGTGGCTGCAGCCACACATCTTTGGCTCCTGGCAGCAGAGGCCTAGATGTGTATCTGCCCAACGCTTGAGTGTGGCTGTCCCACCCCATGAGCAGCAGCTGGTGGTCAGCCTCCTGAACCACACAGCAGAAAATAGCACACATGAGCCCTGCTGTTTTTGCATTATGGCCACAATCTGGGGTAAACTGAACATCCTCTCACCAGCTACAAAGGTCTAGAGAAATGCTTTTATCACATTGTTATTTTTGCTTTCTTCTAAGATGGCCCCACCTGTCACAGGAAAATGGGTCCCAAGATCAACCAAGATCAACAGTTTGCATGTTCGTTTTTGATGCTGTTAGAAAAGCTGATTAAAAATCCAGTGCTTGACACCATTAAAACACTTGCAACTGAAAAATGGCCTGCAGGTCTTCACTCATCCAGTGAGCATTGGCAGCTGTGCTCCAGTGGGACACACATTTCTCATTAGTCACAATTTTGCCCATAAACCTCAAGAAATGGAGCCATCTCAGGAAACCAGAGTGCAGTTCACACTCTACCTCTGTTAAGTCCCTAGCCTCTCTGCCAAGCTGGTGGAAAGTGCCTGAAGTGACTGATCATCCAGATTTGGGCTGATTACCAATTTATCACCTTTAATCTAAGAAATATTTAACATATTCAATCAGAGAAGTTAGTTCTGTTTCTTCTCACTGTTATTCCTACATGAGTCTACTGATGTTGCAGGTATTTAGTCACACTTTCTTGTCTATAAAATATGCTGTAGAAATTTAAGTAGTGCTAAGGCAAAAATAGTGTAAAGACTGTCTAGCAGCTTGTAATTAGGAACATTTCATTCGTCACAGCTTACTTAGAAGTGATTTACACTTGCCTCAAAATGTTGAGCAAACCTGAAGCACATGCTCACAAAATTCTCAAATTCCTTTTGGAGATCTCCCTGTAACTGACAAACCCAGCTTCTTTCCAAAAGTACCAGAATTTGATGTCTAACAGCTGAATTATATCTATCTGTCTTGCAGTACTGCTGCAAGCCAGCATCCTGTATTTAAAGAGTCACTGAGCAAATTACAGGACCATTGGAGCTACTGACTCCCACTAAGTGCTGGTGCTATACTGGAACCAACATATTTGGCTAACATATGATGTAAATTGTTACAATGATAAGAACCTCGAGAAACATTTTCAAAAACTAGAGGAGCTAAGATTCTGGACTGTCATATTTGTAAAAAATTGTTTAAACAATGGCACTGGCTCTCCATTTATTCAATGACTACAGGTAACTCTAACTATGCCTGGGCAAAAGCAAGACCAAGTCCAGCCCAAGCAGGCCTAACACCTTTAAAAGGAAACCTTCACATTGACATTCTCAAACTAAACCTCCCAATCAATCTTACAGAAACCCTATTTTTGTGCTTTTTCATGTGGAAATGAATGACTTGCTGTTCTTTTTTTGTGTGATAATTTAGCTATACAACAATTATTACTTTGTGTCCTCAGCTGTGGAAAGGACAGAGTTGAGTTACTTCAGTTCATTCCCTTTCCTTTCTCTTTGGAATTATTAATTATACATTTTTGTCTTTATAAGAAGTTTGCAACCAGAAATAAATCAAACTCATCTGAATATTTACCTCACCTAAATGTAACTATAGAAATTCAATTTCTAATTTCAAACACAGATAAAACTTTGCATTCATATTTTCTTCAAAATTGTTGATATATTTTTTACAAATCCAAATCAAAATTTGCCCTTCAGTTTCTTACAGAGTTTTGTACATAAGGGTTAAGAACAAAAAATGAACAGAACAACTGCTGTGTAAAAGAGAGATACAGCATGTAAAAAATAAAATCCTTGTTCATAAGATCCTTTTATTCAAGAACTGTGATTTTTTAAAGTTCTTACAGCAAGCTTCCAGATAAACTAAATAATGGTTTAATATAAATTATACAAGTTATCTTTCCAACAATAGATAAGTATACTATTAAGTAGCACATATTATCTTATTATTTATTACAGTGATGAGCCCAGTAACACTGGAATAGCTAATGTCACTGCAAAAATTCAAAGCCCAGTGAAGCTTTCCATGTACAAATCACACTAAGCACTTCTTAGAAGCAGATTACCTTCAAATGAGAAAATGTGAAGAAATTGCACCAACTGCAGCAAACAAAAAACCCACTAGTTATTTAAAGAAAATTGCACACAGCAACATTGCCAAGATGTTACAGTGTCTCCATCACAGCTGGAGGTGGATGGCTTCTGTAGGCTTGGGCAATTCACATTTCAGATTCTTTTCCCACTGCCCACATGCTCAATTTTACTCAACAGCAAGCCCTATTTCTCCCTTATTTACCTTCTAAAGCAAAGCCTACATTGGTGGGAATGAACACCAAAGTGACACTTAGAAAAAGCAACATCATTTGAACAGCTGTAGACAGTCTGTTATTTATCAGAAATTTTAACAAAGGCCAAAGGAAAAAAGCAGCAGTTCAGCAGAGAACGAGTCCTGCCCTAGCACAGCTGTTACACAAGATGCAAAAATTTCAAAATGAGAAAGTAAACATCACTCTATATTCTAGAAAAGAGGTTTCTTGGGAACATGTTTCTTCCCAATCCTTGGAAATAGCAAACTTAACACTAATGAAATGCAAACATCCCCCCACCCCCTGGATACAAAAGCTGGGAGCCAGTTGTGATTCTTTCCTTGTGGAATTACTTTGCCCGCACTACCCACAGGGTGAAAAGCTACAGATGCTGGACAGACCCCCAGCAGCAGTAAACCAGGACTGCTTCACTGATGTTCACATTCACTGCTCTCAGGGGTTGCTGGACAGGCACAGAGGTCACAGACAGACTGTGCCAACAGATCACAACTTGGTGTACTGCAATTTGGGAAAATACACAGGGGTAAACTCTGCATCTACTAGCCAGATTTCTTAAAAGCAGTGCAGAGAAATCCTTTCAAGGGTGCTTTCAACAGCTCTTTAAAGGCAGGAACTGATGGTCCTGTGATATGAGTATTAAGAATTCCAAACTGTCCCCATACTGCAGATAGAGACAAACTGATGGTAGCTCTAGCATGAGATTTTGATTCGGCTGCTCTGTCATTTAGAGCCTTTCACTCCTCAGTGCTGTTATTTACAGCTAAGATTTAAATGTACAGAAGAAAACCCCAAACCTTCCCTTGAATGAAGCTGATACATAAAAACACCCTCCTCTCATCAAAAGGCAAGCCAAGCACAGCCCAGCTTTGCACCAATAATGCAGGTATATACAGGTCTGCACTATTAGAGCCTGAAATACAAAACAGCCTTACATGGAAAAGTGTGGTCCTCAAAACACACACCCAACATGTTGCCTTGGTTTTCTTTACAGGGTTCTATTAGCGCCTGTCTCCATCTTTCCTTGCAGCTGGTTCCTAAAAATTAGAATAGGCCAGTTTTCCCAAGATAAAACAAACACTTGGAAAGCTGTTCTGAGTTACATACCCTGCTTTACCAAAGGCAATATCTCAGGCTGACAGAGCATGCTAGGAAGTGGAAAGAGGTCATCTTTATGTCCTGATCTCTGTAAAGAGAGGTTTGGGGCATCAGCATCTTCCAAACAGTGTATAGAGAGGTCAGGTGCCTGACCTAAATCTAAAAAAACCCTGTTGTGAGAAGCAGACACCTTATCTCCACTGAAGAGGATGATGGGCAGGTCCAAATCTGCCCTATTTCAGATCTCAGACAGGCAACAGCCTCAAGAGAGAGAGATGGCCAAGAGCTATATCAGACATACCTACCACAAGGTGATCCAGCAAGAGTGGTGCTGGCCACCCCCACAGTGGCCAGGGGTCCACATGCCTCCAATGCTACCCAGAAATGCGGAGATAATATAAGATACAAGGGTGGCAGAGCAGGTATTTCTTAGTTCAATTGTACTATTGGCAGTTCTCTTCTTGCTGTTATGTCTGGGGAAATCAGGGAAACGAGGTCTGGCCATCTGGGCATCTACCAGAGCAGCTGTGTTGTACAGACACCTGTGCCTCACAGGGCTGACACCAAAAACCAGGCATGAAGCAACACGGGCTCTCTATTTCTGAGCATCACTGATATACTTTGAATATTTTTCATACAAAACAAAAGGCAGCACACCATGGGAAAAATTGTACTTGAGGCATCTAGAAGTCACATACAGGCTGGATATTAAATCTTAATCTTCTACCATCCTTTGAATGTCTGAATTGCTAGTAGAGGGGTATTCTGGGATAAGAAGTATCAATCTCCCTTGTTGGAATAACTTCATTTTGTGTAAGCAACAACATATTACTGGAAAGGGAATCCCAGTCATCATCTTCCACCTACTATGGAGTTCTTCATTATATAAAGTCCCTATTTTTCTCCCTGATTCCTAAAGAAAAATTTCCATTTGGGGAAGTGAGAGGCCCATGACAAAAAGGCTCAGGGATCGTTTCAGAGAACTACATTCCCCGCCCACCTCTAAGAACTGAGCTGTTGGTTAGTCTGGGGTACAGGCTGGAGTAGGTGACCAGAAACTCCTCACAGTTAAGGCATCCTGGGGTTATAGCAATCTGACATTTGCCAATGAAAAACTGTGTAGTCAGAATTATTGCTGACCATCATTCCCCTTGACTCCATTCTACAGCTATTTCCCCTGGTTATTCAGTAAGCAGAAAGCTGCTGCAGTGCTCTGAATGCTCTGTGCCTTATATCATACCCCAAAGGTCCAAAGCAATACGCCAAAGAAATAACATTCTAGCTATGCTCAGTTATAACACCACAGACAATGGAAAAACCTCAAATTTCCAGTTATTAATAGAAAAATTAGAAACTTCTGAATTTTTAATAATTCACTTGCAAGGTTTTCCTTTTCAAAACAAATATTCACTTTTCTAGGAATTGCTGACTACTGTGTTTATAAAAATGAGCCCATTTTTGCTGTGTCTAGGGAAGGATAAGGAAAACATGATGCACAAACTAGGAAAACTGTAAAAAAAAATATTGGCTGCAAAGTCTGTGCTCCCGAAGACAACCAAGGATAACATTTAACCAGAAACAGGTTTAGGCATTCAGCTGTCAGTATTTCCCTTAAGCACTGGAGACTCTCAGTCTGCAGATAAAATCCTGATTCATACAAATGCATATGTTAAATAAGTGTATGAATCAACCAAATCTTTTCAGAAAATTTAATGAGAAGTGACCCTTCAAAAACTGATGTGCATGCATATTTGCACAATTGATATATATATTTAAGATATATAATGCACGGCATCATAGCCTTCATTTCACTTTTAAAGTAAAATCTGGCTGTTATTAGGAGAGCAGGATTAGTGGTCACCCCTTAGCCAGGTGTGTACAGAACTTGCTGTATGAAGCACAATAGATTAAAACTCATTTATACCACTCACATCCACAGCAGCGTTTCCACATACAACCTCATATGTGTTTCAGCTTTGAAATTTAAAGCACATTAGCTCAGTGTTAACTTAGGACATCAATGTCTTTATCTGAAATAAGCTGAAATACTTTTTAAATATTTTTTTTCTTATCCATCAGCTATTCACTAGAAATCCAATATATATTTTCATGTTCATGAATTGTACCAATTGAAATACAAAAGCTGAAAAATGTAAGAAGGGAAAAGAAAGACCTCAAAAATAATTTATAAGATTTTTTCAAAATAATATCTAAATAATTCATAAGAATTTATGTAACCCTCTCACTCAAATTTAACAGTCTTCAGTGGCATTTGAACACTTGTGTCTTCTGAAAAAATTTGTTAAGTAGAAAATATAGCCTCTGCTAAAATAACTTCTAGGTTTTCTTTTCAAATGACTCCCCTATTGCTGGTAGGTAACTCTGACACATATATTTATATTGTACTTAATGTTTTCCAAAGCAGAAAACTTATGTATGTATTTTTGCTCTCATACAATATACTAATATGATTCAATACTGTTAATATTTTAAAGGATTCAAAACAGAGGAAAAGAAAAAAAAAAAAAAAAAAA